>CM017193.1:10197436-10404936 GCA_004837865.1 Musa balbisiana | reverse complement strand
TACTACTTCTCTCTTCCCTTTTGTCATCATAAAAAAGAAGAGAAAGATATCATGGATTCATGATGCTATTTCTTTTCATTTACATCAATGTGTCAATTGTAAAACTACTTTGATATCACAACATAGGCTATTAATATCAAAGATAAGTTCAAGTTTTGAGAGGTTCACTGATGATGCAGTATTACAAGTCATTAATACAAAGGAGTCATATGAAATAAATAAATCTCAAATTGTGAATACTAAAAGATTATGATTCATCTTGACAAATATCTTCTTTAGTAAATAGAAAATCCAAAATCATCATTAAAATCATTTTCATAGTTCAAAAGATTCATAAAAATAACATAAATAGATTCATCAATGACTAAGGATCTCCTACTAAAAACTCCATATGCTTTAGAAATAAATTTTTTTTAAAGAAAAATGCATTCCTTTAACAAGTTCTTTAGTTTCAATTTGTGCACTTGATTTTATACTAGCATTCCCTAGTTTTCTATGTTAAAGTCATGCATCATCATTTAAAATTAAAAAAAAAATGTAATGACAATCATCAAGAAAGATCGATAGTATAACTATTATAGCTCCTTAAAGCGATAATAGATTTATGATGTAAGAATTAGATCCAAATTTAATTAGGGAAGATTGGTGAAGTCGAGCCATATCGCCGACCATTAATACGAAGTCAGGTTCTCTTCCTCAATTGCTGGATCAGTAAGGAGTGGGTCTCATGGGCTCATTTCGGGAATCTAAGCAGTGATCTCTTGCTAGCGATCGTAAGGAGTAAGTGGTTTCTAAACTTTTACTTAGGTGTTACTTACGTGATGAGAGGAGTTAGGGAGTGCGAGGAGTATCCTTGAAAATGGTAGAATTTGGGTGGAGCTGCACATATTTCTGAATCATCGAGTCCTAAACATGGAAAAAGATGGAACGTCCATACCTTATTTTATGGAAGGAACTCTATTTTTATAAACAAACAACTCCTCCTACCAAAAAAAAAAGGGCCACACCGCATTTAATCTTAATTATATTATCCGTTTCCATAACTGATAAGATTAGGAAGACAATTATCTTCCATGAACATTTTGAGCCACACAAGAAAAAGTAGTTATCCTTTTTCATCTGCCTATATAAACTCCTTTTGCATCCTCCTATCGGTCATATTCTTTTTTCACTTAGTTTTAAGAATGGGATCTTCAGGTATATCGCTGGCTGTGGCTTGTGTGGTTTGTTGGTGCTTCTGTTCCATGGAGGCATCTCATGTGGTGTATGAAGACCTGCAATCCATATCACCTACCTTGGTCAACGATGAACTGAAGCCCGTATACCACTTCCGTCCCCCTAGACATTGGATCAACGGTAGTTTCTCAACTCTTCACGTCGTTATGTCGCTCTCGGATGAAACAAACCGTCCTTCGTGTTTAGTCCGTTAAAATAGAAAATATTTCAGCATTATTGTTTTGCATCGTTTACTCACCACGTTTCTTCTCCTATCCGAACGTCACCATCGACACCTTCTTCACCGGCCGTGGCAAGCAGATCCAAATGGTAAGTTCCTTCCGCGTTCGACGTGCAAAATATAACTCCTCCTCCTCCTCCTTCCCCTCCCCCTCCCCCTCCCCCTCCCCGTGATGGAGGCTCAAACCAACCCTACTCCACGATTGTTTCAGGGCCTCTGTACTACAAGGGCATCTACCACCTGTTCTACCAGTACAACCCCTACGGCTCGGTGTGGGGCAACATCGTGTGGGCCCACTCGGTCTCGGCCGACATGATCAACTGGAAGGCGCTCGACCCAGCCATCTACCCGTCCCAGCCATTCGACATCTACGGGTGCTGGTCCGGCTCCGCAACCATCCTCCCCGGCGACAAGCCCGTGATAGTGTACACGGGCATCGACCCTCAGAAACGACAGATCCAAAACATCGCCTTCCCCAGCAACTTATCCGATCCCTACCTGCGCGAATGGACGAAGCCGGACCACAACCCCGTGATCGACCCGTCGGATTCCACCGTCAACGCGAGCGCGTTCCGTGATCCGACCACGGCGTGGTATACGCCCCACGACCAGCACTGGTCTCTGGTGATAGGCACCAGGAGAGGGAGCAGGGGCGTGGCCGTCTTGTACAAGAGCAAGGATTTCATCAAGTGGACCAAGGCGCACCACCCGCTGCACTCGGCCAAGGGCACCGGGATGTGGGAGTGCCCGGACGTGTACCCGGTGGCCTTGGAGGGGAACGAAGGGTTGGACACCGGCGAAGTGGGTGCTGGGGTCAAGCACGTCTTTAAGGTTAGCCTGGACGAGACACGATTCGACTACTACACGTTGGGCACGTACTACCCTAAGGCGGATAAGTACATACCAGATGCTAACTCTACGGATAATCGTAATGGGCTGAGGTATGACTATGGCAACTTTTATGCGTCCAAGTCGTTCTACGATCCTGCGAAGAAACGGAGGATTTTGTGGGGGTGGGCCAATGAATCGGACAGTGCTAATGCCGACAAGGACAAGGGTTGGGCGGGAGTTCAGGTGAGTCTTTTAGCATTCGAGTTCAGGTGGTTCGTGCTTGCTTACTCGTCCTCCGATGACCGACGTTTGCATGTAGGCGATTCCAAGAGCCGTGTGGCTTGATAGCAATGGTAGGCAACTCGTTCAATGGCCGATCGAGGAGTTGGAAACGCTCAGACACAAGCACAGGTCCGTCGAGAACAGAAACATCCCGAGTGGTACTTCTTTTGAAGTCAAGAACATACTGACAGCGCAGGCAAGTTGGTGACTTGAGATTATTACAATCTCAATATATACTTTCTTCCTTGTCAGATTTGTAAATCTTAATTTCTTGACTTGCTACCACAGGCTGATGTGGAGGTAACATTCGAGGTTGGAAGCCTAGAAAATGCCGAGGCATTCGATCCACTTTATGCCACCGATGCTCAAGCACTATGTGCCAAAATGACGGCAAAAACAAAGGGTGGGGTTGGGCCATTTGGACTCCTGGTTTTGGCTTCAGCCGACCAAGAAGAGGCTACTGCTGTCTTCTTCAGGATCTTCAAAGCTCAAGACAAGCACGTGGTCCTCATGTGCCATGATCCTACTAGGTTTGTTTCCGATGATCACCCTTTCATTTTTCGATCTATTTATTATATACCCATCAATGTGTTTGCATATAGCGTTGCATAAACTTATGAAGTTGATCTATCATATACTAGTATCGATCTATGGCTGAATTCGTTCATTTTGTATGAGCAGGTCATCTACCAGGGAAATGATATACAAACCTACTTTTGCCGGCTTTGTCGATGTCGATATTGAAAAGACAAACAAGATATCTCTTAGAAGCTTGGTATGTTGGAATTTAGGCATCACATTTTTCTTTTTTCTTTTTTTTTTATAGGTTTATTCATCTCGCTTTGTTTTGTTAAAGATTGATCACTCGGTGGTGGAGAGCTTTGGGGAAGGAGGCAAGACTTGCATCACGTCAAGAGTTTATCCCAGCGTAGCAATCGGACGAGAAGCTCATATGTTCGTGTTCAACAATGGTGCAGGAGACGTGAAGGTTTCAGAACTAAATGTATGGGAGATGAAAGCACCTGAAATGAATGACGACATTATCTTTTGAAATGACAACTTTCTCTTATAATTAATTTGTCTCTCTTTCGAATTGCTCATGCTAAACGAACGATTTTGATTTGTATGTATCTTGCTAAATATTTCTTGTTCCCCAAATATTACATGTTCCTCTTATCTTCATCTTACTTTTCGAACCATCAGAGGTTATTCTAACTACACTAATATCATCAAATTCAAGTATTGAATGGATCGAGAGACAGAATGATAAGAAAAGAAAATAATCACTTTATCTCACTCTATATATATATATATATATATATATATATATATATATATATATATATATATATATATATATTGGATGAGCAAGCTGGAGACTCCTCATCAATAATTTTTTCGCCAACTCTATGACGTTATCCTTCGGGCACAGCACCTAACCTTCTTTCATTCATGACATCAATCATTAAACTACTGACCAAGTACTTCACATGTTTCCCCACGCCACCCTACGTGACAAAAAGGCCTCAAATCAGATGCCAACAACGAGAACCGACCCGCCGGTGTCGGGCTTCCCTTGTCACTTCAGTTCTTTTTGTTGCAGAAGAACCTTTTTCGCATGCAAAAAAGTACACACATCAGAATTGGCTGCTCATCTAAGCTGCATGTGTTGTCCTTCTTCAACTGTAACTAAATAAATACATGTGCTTTTTGGGATGTTCTGGGCGCAACTAAATCAAAGACACACCGGTACAAGATAGAGCAACCAATAATGTAAATCAAGAATCCATCAAAGATAGAGCGATTCACAAAGTAAATCACCGCGATTAGAACGTTGGGTTACCCGCTCATTTTTTGGAAGGCAAAATTAATTCGTAAAAGATTGCATTGCGTACCGGAATGAGATGACAGAGTGTTGTCTCGAGGAGCTCCCAGTTAGCCTCTAAAAGTTTCCCGCCAAAAATAAGTAAATCAAGATTACAAATCCAAGCGGAAGAGATAGAGAGAGGGAGAAGGCGGAGCGAGGAAGATCCGGTGGAGAGAAGTAAGAAATGGATTGAAAGGGGGAGAGACAGAATGACAATTACGGGCTACAAAAGCATGGGTATGGGCCTTGATGCGTTATCGAAATGATCTCAAAGCCTCGCTTAGCTCTTCCCGGCCCAATAACCATTCCTGAGTCTCAAACTACGCGTCGTCGACAGCCTCTAATTGTTATCCTGGTCCAAAGCAATACCCATTACGTGTAAGCTTTGGGAGAGCGAGAATTAATTCTAGAGAGCTCGTACTCTTTGACAGCCTCATCATCGTAGAATCATGGAGATGTCCATATGCATACCTTCTGGATGACTTGGAACAATTCTTCAACGCGTTTGCAACAAGTATATGTTTTGACTTCGATCAGCTGATCCGAAGCAAAATGTTGCAAGTCAACAGGAGACATTTGAGCTGGTTTGTCAACTACAGCTTGTCACGCAGTAAAAACCTCCACTATAAGCGAAGTTAATTGGGTTTGACATGACTAATTCAAACGGTGTCAAAGTCAAATACCAATTTAAATCTCCACCTTATTCCTATTGACAGGTAACGTGCGTCTCTCTCCACTAACCTTTCTCTGCGCTTAGTACTCTCAAGCGCTAAGGCGAGTCGATCCATGAAGTTAGTAGCTTCGATCAATTTCCTATATGTTTCAATGAGTTCGTCAAATCCACTTAAAAGTCAACCACCTGCTCGTTGAATCTACTAAGATCAAGCGTGTGGGCCTCGGTTGCTTTGCTTCTCTCGTTTCCAGTACTCCATCCAAAGCAATTGGGCACAAATAATCTTTGTTCCTTTGGTCTTTATCGTTTGGGGTTTCCCTCTGTTGCTGGTGTGGGTCAGCTCACTAGATTTGTATATCGTGCAGGGATCTTCTCTCTCTCTCTCTCTCTCTCTCTCTCTCTCTCGTCTCCTCTGCTAAAACAGATATGGCCGCAGAGAGAAGCTCTTCTTCATCCGAGAGGAAGGCAAGGCAGAGATTACCGCCTCGAAGAGGGCAAATAAAGCATCAGATTATCGCTTGGCTCCTTCACAGCATCATCTGCATCGCTAAACGTACGGTCCTCTATGCCTTGTGCCATGGAGAGGCTTCCGTGAGCTCCGCTCTCTAGCCCTGTTTGCTCTGGCCGTAACGCAACTTCCATCGGCCACCACTCTGTTTTAGTGTTTCTAGATATATTACGATGTTTTCTCTTGGTACAATTTGGTAATACTTTTGTTCTGATCGTAATGGATGTGCTTTTTTGCTTTGGGTGTTGGGCTCCATCTCAAATTCACCTGTAATGTCAAATCTTGTGACAGAGAAAACATATCAATTAGCAGGGCATTTCCAAGTCATGAAGGCGCGTTAGGATGACGAAAATGTCAATTAACATGGAGATGGAAGAAAAATTCTCTGAAATAAACTTGTCAAAAGCTCGTCTCTGGTTGAGCATATCCCTCACCATTCTAAACCAAAATGACTGTCGTTGTTTATTAGCTTGACTAACTCCCGGTACAGAAATCGACCCATACGCACCTGTGATTCACCATTAGACCATGGCATGGAGGGAGTCGTCGCGAGATGCCCATCTATTGCTTTCTTTCAACCCTTCAGCTCAGCTACACGTAGTTAGGGTTTTCCACGCTTCAACAAACGCTATTTTGATGCGTGCCATCCTGGCATCAACAAGAAAGACAACACAAAACATCAAATGCTCTGCTAATGCAGGCTTGTCAAAGAGGCATTGCTGCTCTTCCAACACAGAGAATGCATCATGTATGTTAGTAGGAGCTATTCATATGCCCACATAATTTGGCATTGCACCATAATGAATTAAAGTCATGTGACCCAACAATCCTCATCTCATATATGTATCATCATAACGGAATTGTTTCTCACGACAACGTAACTAATAGCAGTTCCTTTAGCATACTCGGATCTCTCCACAAGAGAAAACACAGCTCAAGCTTTTAAAATGTAGTCACTTGCGCTTCATGCATAAAATGCAAATGTGTTGACAAAAAATGTAGAAGAAGTCAGCAAGTGCAACGTGCTGTATGCCTTTAGTTAATTATTACATGTATTGCCTCAATCGAAGAAAATGGGAATAAATAGACGAGGAAAAACTCCAAGAGCATTATTCATGTGATTGCAACTTAATATACTAGTGTGGGCAATCTACAACCGACTCAAACTAGCAATTACTTTGTATACCAGTTATCCCGGTGTGCTGCCACAAACTTTCTAAAGATGATCGCATACTGCCTTTGTAAAATCTGTAGTTGACGAATTCCCACCAAGATCAACCGTTCGATACTTTCCTTCTGAAATGGTATTAAGTATAGCATTGTGGATTTGGTCAGCTTTGTCAGTAAGCTTCAAGTGGCGCAACATCATAACGGAACTCAGCAGGAGAGCAGTTGGGTTGGAAAGATTCTGGATACACAAATTCCAAAACAGATCAAACAAAGCAGGAAGGCATCATACTACAAAACAGGGCATAAAAATAACCTAGGAGTTACCATGCAAAAATATACACACCAACACTAAACAAACCAAATCATATAAACTAATGAAAATAAATGCACATTATATGATCTGTTGTTCAGAATTCTGATTGATTCACTAAAGGACAGAATGCATACAACTGAATATACAGAAAATCATTCACCTTTCCAGCTATATCAGGGGCTGACCCATGTACAGCTTCTGCTAGAGCGATGCCACCTTCACCAATGTTGCAACTAGAAATAAAACGGTCATACAGTTAATTATTTTACCTTGTGAATTATAAATTATTAAAAGCAAATCACATTTACCTAGGAGTTAAGCCCAGCCCTCCAATCAGTCCTGCACAAAGGTCACTGATTATATCTCCATAGAGATTGGGCATCACCAGTACATCGAAGAGAGAAGGATTTTTCACAAGCTGTCACATTGATGCAGGAAAATGCTCATCAATTACAATATGGCATTACACTAAAATTACACAAGTTTTTTAATCTAAATATTTATTACATCTAACATGGATCATGATGGGATCTGAACCAATAGAATGTTGGCTAACATGCGATTTCCAGATAAGCACTAGCCAAACTCATCATTTTTTACTTCTGAACTCTTTAATCACAGAATTAGAGAGGATTGCACTAAGGTAAGTTTAGTCACTGATATGGTTAAATTCCAGGTTTTGGCAAATCCTATTGCTTTACTGAAAATTAGGCACTAAGATGTTTAAGGTCAGTAAACCAACTGGTCACAAGTCTCAAGTTACCCATGAAATATGCTCGACTTTATGTTGCTCTCTGGCTGACATATTTGATGAAAAAATCTTGGAAGATGATGGTGATGATTTGATGATATGGTCATAAAAAATTTCAGTCAAAGATTTAAAGCCTAATCAAAACATACCATCATACAACAGTTGTCAATGATGACTTCCTCATAAGTTATCTCAGGGTACTTCTCTGCCACCTCACGGCAACACTGCAGATATATCAACATCAAAGCTTATAAATTGTAGCATATACATCAAGGGCATTTAACCACTATATGTGTATTTAGGTATAGATATACCTTCAGAAAAAGACCATCAGTCTTCCTCATGATGTTGGCCTTGTGTATGGCAGACACTCGCTGGCGGCCATTTGCTTTGGCATAATGGAAAGCATATTCTGCGACCCTTAAACTTGCTTGACGAGTAATGATCTTCAGACTTTCTACAACACCTCTCACCACCTGGAGTAATGTGCAGAAAACTACATCAGATAACCAATATATGCAAAACTTACCTCGAAAAAAGGACAATGAATAACACACATTTCCTAGAAATAGCTTACCTGGTGTTCAAGGCCGCTATACTCTCCTTCTGTATTTTCACGAATTGTCACTAGATTTACATCATCATATCGAGTTTTATAGCCAGGAAGGCTGTAGCAAGGTCTAACATTGGCATAGAGACCAAGTTCTTTCCTCAAGGTAAGGTTCAATGACCGGTGACCCTTTCCAATGGGAGTAGCCATAGGGCCTTTCAAGCCAACGCCGTTTCTTCGCACTGATTCCAGACTTTCCCATGTTAAAAAGCTCTCTGTTCTAGGATCGACCTTGTCACCCACAAAATGTTCCTCCCATTCTATTGGAACTTGTGCTGCATTGAACACCTGCACTAACAAAATTTATTAATACGATGCTGAAAATGGTCATGAAATTTAAGCATCAAACTCATGATTTCTTCCATTTATTGTCTTTTTCATTTTCCTCCCAAATTCTCTTATTTGACATCAAGACGTTGCAAATGAAATGCCCACAACAAAAGGATTGAAACTAACATCACAATAATTCATCTTTTGATCCAAATCATATCAATTGCCTGCCCGAAATGTAGACGATCTCATCCATCTAGATTTCATGACAGGAAGTACAAAAGTTGGGAACAGTATTTAGCTTCACCATCTAATTGTACTTCATATCAAAACAAACTCTCGACGGTAAAGAGAGACAAACAAGCATTTATGTAGCATAGTGACATTTCAATATATTTCTGGAATAACACACATTTCCTAGAAATAGCTTACCTGGTGTTCAAGGCCGCTATACTCTCCTTCTGTATTTTCACGAATTGTCACTAGATTTACATCATCATATCGAGTTTTATAGCCAGGAAGTTCACTTTCCCATGTTAAAAAGCTCTCTGTTCTAGGATCGACCTTGTCACCCACAAAATGTTCCTCCCATTCTATTGGAACTTGTGCTGCATTGACACCTGCACTAACAAAATTTATTAATACGATGCTGAAAATGGTCATGAAATTTAAGCATCAAACTCATGATTTCTTCCATTTATTGTCTTTTTCATTTTCCTCCCAAATTCTCTTATTTGACATCAAGACGTGCAAATGAAATGCCCACAACAAAAGGATTGAAACTAACATCACAATAATTCATCTTTTGATCCAAATCATATCAATTGCCTGCCCGAAATGTAGACGATCTCATCCATCTAGATTTCATGACAGGAAGTACAAAAGTTGGGAACAGTATTTAGCTTCACCATCTAATTGTACTTCATATCAAAACAAACTCTCGACGGTAAAGAGAGACAAACAAGCATTTATGTAGCATAGTGACATTTCAATATATTTCTGGAATAACACACCTTGTGACGCAGAACAAAAACAAAATTAAAAAAATACTACTAGAAAGGATTCTAGCAAACTGACCTTAAAATGAAAGCCTAGAGAAATCAATTTCTTATAGTGGAGAAGACCTTTACAATACTTGAAGATATTGTTTCTTGATGATTCCATAGGTTTAAAGGAGGTCTTTATTTATACTAGTTCTAGGCCTTGAAAACTAGCTAACTAACAATGTGGGATAATTGAAAGAAACATAAAAATTTTCAATGTGGGATAATTGAAAAAAAATAAAAGTGATAAGTGAGCAACTTTAGACTCTTTCAAAAAAGTCTTCTTCTGCTTGTTCCATATTAATCACCTCCACTAAAGAAAAACTCGCCCTCGAGTTTATATCTGGATACTATGGATTCTCATTTAGAAAGTAGTCATACAAATATATAACATTGAAGGTCTTTGAGATCCTCCAATTATCTGGTAAATCAATCTCATAGGCATTGTTATTGATTTTGCCTCATAGAGATCATACTTCTTCAGCTTCAATTTGTTGTAAGTGCCTATAGGAAATCTCTCTTTTGCAAGCACACTGTAACCATATCTCCTTCCTTGAACACCTTCTCTCTCCTATGCTTATCAGTTGCTTCCTTATACCTGGCATTAGTAGCTTCCAACTTGTTCTTCACTTCAACTTGGGTTGATTGTACTTGCTCAGTCATGTTGTTAGCTACTACACTAATTCTAGGAGTCTTTGGTAAGCGAACTAAATCCAGAGCATGCTTCGACACTTTCTTGTAAACAACAAAGAATAATGATGCTCCGATAGAACTATGCAATGTTATAGGCAAATTCAGCTTATGCGAGTGTGAATTCCCATTGTCTTGGTTTGTCACCATAAATATAACAAATCAAGTTTCCCAGAGTCCTATTAGTCACCTTCGGCTGACCATCAATTTGTGGGTCAGCTGTGTTACTAAACTTCAAACTCGCATCAAATATGTTTCACAATGTCAGCTAAAAATGATATAGAAATTTAGAATCTCTATCAGAAATGGTTGATTTTGGTAGCCCATGTAGGCGTACAACTTCTTGAAAGAATAGCCTGGCAATTTATATCACATCTGGAGTCTTTCGACATGGTTCAAAATGAGCCATCTTGAAGAACCGATCCACAACCACAAACATAGAATCAACTCCCCTATTTGTTCTTGGCAATCCCAATACAAAATTCATGGATAAATCCTTCCAAATATCTTCTGAAATTGGTAATGACATATATAAACTAGTGTTCTACAACTAGCCTTTTGCAGTTTGACAAGTCGAATATTGTCTAACAAAATTACCAACATCCTTTTTTAATTGTGGCCAAAAGTACCTCTCCTCGACACTTGCTATTGTTTTGTCTCCAAGTCCTCTATGTAAATCTTAAATATTTTTTTCTCATAAGGATATCCTCGGAATGCACAACTTGTCACCTTTGAATAAGTAATCATCATGGATATGATTGGACAAAACAAATGGCATAACTAACCATTCATATAAGCCTTCTCTTGTCTTGAATGCAGTCTTTCATTCGTCTCCAGGCCTTATGTGAATTTAATGATATCCGTTACGAAGATTCATCTTTGAGAATATCTTGGAGCCTTGTAGTTAATCCAACACATCTTCTAGTCGAGGTATGGGAATACCTGACCATGATTTTGTTGATGGCTTTGCTATCTATGCACATTCTTCAGCTTCAATTTGTTGTAAGTGCCTATAGGAAATCTCTCTTTTGCAAGCACACTGTAACCATATCTCCTTCCTTGAACACCTTCTCTCTCCTATGCTTATCAGTTGCTTCCTTATACCTGGCATTAGTAGCTTCCAACTTGTTCTTCACTTCAACTTGGGTTGATTGTACTTGCTCAGTCATGTTGTTAGCTACTACACTAATTCTAGGAGTCTTTGGTAAGCGAACTAAATCCAGAGCATGCTTCGACACTTTCTTGTAAACAACAAAGAATAATGATGCTCCGATAGAACTATGCAATGTTATAGGCAAATTCAGCTTATGCGAGTGTGAATTCCCATTGTCTTGGTTTGTCACCATAAATATAACAAATCAAGTTTCCCAGAGTCCTATTAGTCACCTTCGGCTGACCATCAATTTGTGGGTCAGCTGTGTTACTAAACTTCAAACTCGCATCAAATATGTTTCACAATGTCAGCTAAAAATGATATAGAAATTTAGAATCTCTATCAGAAATGGTTGATTTTGGTAGCCCATGTAGGCGTACAACTTCTTGAAAGAATAGCCTGGCAATTTATATCACATCTGGAGTCTTTCGACATGGTTCAAAATGAGCCATCTTGAAGAACCGATCCACAACCACAAACATAGAATCAACTCCCCTATTTGTTCTTGGCAATCCCAATACAAAATTCATGGATAAATCCTTCCAAATATCTTCTGAAATTGGTAATGACATATATAAACTAGTGTTCTACAACTAGCCTTTTGCAGTTTGACAAGTCGAATATTGTCTAACAAAATTACCAACATCCTTTTTTAATTGTGGCCAAAAGTACCTCTCCTCGACACTTGCTATTGTTTTGTCTCCAAGTCCTCTATGTAAATCTTAAATATTTTTTTCTCATAAGGATATCCTCGGAATGCACAACTTGTCACCTTTGAATAAGTAATCATCATGGATATGATTGGACAAAACAAATGGCATAACTAACCATTCATATAAGCCTTCTCTTGTCTTGAATGCAGTCTTTCATTCGTCTCCAGGCCTTATGTGAATTTAATGATATCCGTTACGAAGATTCATCTTTGAGAATATCTTGGAGCCTTGTAGTTAATCCAACACATCTTCTAGTCGAGGTATGGGAATACCTGACCATGATTTTGTTGATGGCTTTGCTATCTATGCACATTCTTCAGCTTCCATCTTTTTTAGGTGTCAACAAAGCTCAGACAACACATGGGCTCATACTTTCTCAAATATGTCTGTTTCACATCAACTCTTCTACCTTCTCCTTCAGCATCTCATTCTCCTTTAGGTTCATCCGGTAGTGAGGTAAATTTGGTAAACATGCTCTTCGAGCCAAATCAATTTGGTATTGAATATCTCTCATGGGTGGACGTCCATCTGGTAATTCTTTAGGGATGATCTCTTTGAATTCTTCCAATATCAATTTTAGTTCATTTGGAATCTTTGTTTCAGGTGGCTCTTCTCCCTTCACAACTAGAGCATAGCATACTGTTTCTTTAGAATTAGCAATGAATTCTTGCACAAAGTTAAAGATAGATAAGAAAGACATCCCCTCCACTTCATAAGTGTTGGATTCATCTCCCTTTTTGTTAGTCAATAGAATGGCAATCTTCTTCTCGTTCCACTAGAATACACAGATATTCTTTCTTCCAAGTTGGGTTGCATTCACATTATACTGCCATAGCCTTCCAAGTAGCACATGGCACACATCCATGTCATATAACTTCCTCTTTGTAGCTTTTCCCAATTGAGATAGGAACTCTACAGATCTCAGTTACAATGATAATTAGGCCTTCTTTAATACACCCTAGCTTGTATGGTGTTGGATGAGCTTCCGTCTACAAATTTAAATGCCTCACCAATGATTTGGATACAATATTGTCACAACTTTCATTATCTATGATCAATGCGTGGACTTTGTTATTGACACTGCACCAAAAATAGAAGATTTTCTTACGCTGAGATGGATCTTCTTGCCTTAAGGCAATAATCTTTTTACAACACATGCCACGTGTTCCCTTTTTCTCTCTACTATTTCAACATTGTCAATATCATTAATCGCATCATTTTGGGCTTCTTCTTCTTCTTTAAATTTAATTTTGTGATTTGTAAGGTTGATATAGTCTTACGAGCACAACACTCATTGGAACGATGACCAAGCTCCCCATGTTTGAAACACTTCCGAACTAGGAGTCGAGCATATGGATTGTTTGTGGTAATCGAGATATGCTTAGATTGCCTTATTGTTTTTCCAATATTTGTGCCTTGATTTCCAGGTTATATTGACTCGGTCACAACTTGCTTTTCTTTGCTAAGAATAGGTCGTGTTGTCGAAGTAGAGAATTGCCAGGTAGCAATTGGAGGTCGAGTCAACAACATTTCAACCTTTAATGCCATATTGTGAGCTTCATCTACTGTCCAAATCGGCGTTAAAGACATTCCATCTTTAATTACAAATTTCAGTCCGTTGACGTACCTTGTTGTCTGCTGGTCTTGTGACTCTGACAAGTTACATCTGGCTGAAAGACGTAAAAATTAATCAATATACCCGGTTCCAAATTGAGTGCCTTGGATGCAGTTTTCATACTGTTGAAACAATAGTTGTTCATAGTCTAAGGGTAGGAATCTTCCTTTGAGAAGTTGCTTCACCTTTCGCCATGTCTGTAGTAGTGCCTTTCCTTGTCTTTTTTCAACTTGTATGCAACAAGCTTGACTTGTTTTTTATCAGGAACATTCGTCACCTCGAAGTTCTCTACTTTATAACTCCAATCAAGAAAAACTTCAATGCTGAGGTGGCCATTAAAACTGAGGAGGTCTGCTTTGAGGCGATAATCCTCAAATAGTCTATTTCGTATGGGTGATGCTTGATGTCTATTATATCTTTCATTGTCATCTTCTGAGTCATTATCAAATACTGTTGGTTGTTGTGGGTGGATAGTACCACGTTAAAGTGTCGAGATTGAGTTTTGCACATGCACCTCTTCTTTGGTTGGTTTTATGATAGTCCACAATTCCTTCTTTTTCATCTAACTCATCTTCATAGGCTGGTTACCTACATTGGATTGGAGACCCGTTGATGATTAGGATGGTCATTAGCTTCAACTCTGGCACAATTGATCCTACCATCATCACAAACTCTGTTCGCACCAAAACCCAAGTTAGTGAGCATGTCACAAATCTCTAAACGTTCCCGGGTCATCCTCGCTTCTTGTGCTTTTAACGTCACCCAGAGGGCTGGCAATTATTGTTAGGGTTGTTGCCAATGCTTCCATCACGAAGGTCATCACCGTCGAAATTACCATTGTCATCGTCAATAATGATGTCGTCGTCGTTGTCATTATTGCCACTAGGCCTCATCTTGATGGGCTATATGGTTGTACTTGGCAAGTTAAGTTTCTAATACATAAGATCCACTATAAGTGGCGAGTGTAGAGCATACTTTTTAATTTCCTAATTATAAACCTATTCTGCTAACATCAAGAACAAGACTTTGATACCGACGCAGAACGAAATCAAAATTAAAAAAATACTACTAGAAAGGATTTTAGCAAACTAACCTTATAAGAAAGGAAGAGAGAAATCAACTCCTTATAGTAGAGAAGACCTTTACAATACTTAAAGATATTGTTTTTTGATGATTCCATAGGTTTAGAGGAGGCCTTTATTTATATTAGTTCTAGGCATTGAAAACTAGCTAACTAACAATGTGAGATAATTGAAAGAAACATAAAAATTAACAATATAGGATAATTAAAAGAAAATTAAAAGTGATAAGTGGGCAACTTTAGGCTCTTTGAAAAAAGTCTTCTTCTGCTTGTTCCATGTTACCTTGCAATTCCAACAAGCTTCAAAGTATATGGGATTTGGAGGTCCATCAAGACATCCAAATAAGCAAAATTTCTTCGTCAAAAATATGATCAAACTGTTAAAACCAAAATGAATTTACTATGAAACACATCTAAGGCTGATGATCGTAGAACATATGAATTCTTAGACTCTTTACCCATATATTCCCTCCTTTAGGCTTCCTTCACTTTTCACCTAGCTCACCAATATAACCAAAAGATTGTAAATGGAATATTCTAATCTGGCTCCAATAATTCACAATATTGCCAATCCTTGAGAAAGTTATACTTGTTGCGATTTCTGTTCTTAGGCCATATTTATGGTTCCCTATATTGAGCATCATCTATGCTCAATTATGATTTTACACTCAGGCATGTCATGGCCAGATTTGTGAATGAAGATAAATAACAGTCTGGGAGATAACCAGATCAAATGTGTACATTGATAACTTCTTACTTGTCTTCCAATAGCTCTAGGGACATTATATATGTGGAATATCTTCAACTTATTCTTTAATAATCAACCAAATAAGTATTGACACTAAAATCATTGCACCTCAGTATGCTCAAGCATCTATTCTTGGTTTTCAGTATTGACATTAAGAAAGAATTTGCAAAACATGCTCAAGAAATTAAGAAAAATAAGGAAATGAGAGATGAAAATTTGGAAAGTGTAATTTCTTCGTATCCTCCACCAACAGAACCATATCTTGAAGATGTATCTTTTTCATTAGATTTATAATATTCTTCTCTATTTTGTAATCAAAACAAAAAAGTTTAATAATCAAAATTCACAAAAATAAAAGTTTAAAACTCAACAGAAGCATAGTGTCAGAAAGGCTAATACAGTTTGTGTCATATTGGAACATCTGACACAAAAAAGTTTTATAGTTCTTGTTAGACAAATTATATGTACATATTACAATTTCAGTTAATTCAATTAGCCAATGTATCATATACTTCAGTGAAGTAATCACCCCAAGTCACCAAAAATAACAGTTCGTGTAACAGACAAATTCAAGCATAAAACATACATATCCAAGCATCCAACTCGATATCCATACTTATGCTACCACCATTTCTGGATCTTCATGTGGTTGGAAAAGTGACATGCACTCATTTCCAGCTTAATTATATACATTGGAACCTACACCTCTTTCAACAGGACATATTGCTTTTAAAAATACATTAAAAGAAAGAAATAAAAAAAAAGATACTCTGCATAGCATTAAAAAAAAAATTGTTGTGGTGTTCCTTGTTTTTGTTTCCACCCAATCAATTTGGAAGGGAAACAATGCCGACTTAACTAAACGCAATACAACTTATCAATTTAGCTTAGACAAAGTAAAAAAGATGTGAAGATATAAATCAAGAAATGCTCGAAAAATGTGAGATTTAAAACAACGTAGAATTAAAGCATACGGTCCAAAATGTGAAGCCAATAGAAGAAAAAGAATGGCAAGCTTCATAGAAACAGACATGCTTAACAGATTCTGCGATCTCAGGCCCAATTCCATCACCGGGGAAGAGAGTGGCACGGATGGGTTCGCTGGGGGAAGCAGCAGCGGAGAAAGATCTTTCAAAAGCAGGAAAAATCCTGCTGGAAATCTGGTTGATCGAAGCCCTTTGAAGGAGCCGTCCAAGCGCCATTGACGAAGACGGCTCAGCAGCTCAATCTGCGACGACAAAGCAACCATCGATAGGACTCCACCAAGAATCAGATCAAGAAGAAGAGAAGAAACGAATTCGAAACAAAAGCAAGTGGGGGTTTGGAACAATGCGCCATCGGACGATGAAAGGGAACTCATGCGTACAAGAAAATTTCCAGATCAACACCAACCCGCAGCAGTTAAAACAAGAAACCAACAGAAACCCTAGACCTGAACCGATCAAAGAAAAAGAAATCAAGAAAATTGAGATAGGGTTACTAGATGATTGACCGATCCGCAGCAGCTTTGCGTCCAAAGAAGGAAATTCGATTCCAGAAGATGGGACGAGAGACGAAAAGTGGGAAGGAGGCTACCTTCTTTGCGCTCCAAGATTATTCTGCGCCGCAGCCACCTACGGGGACGAGAAGAGAGGAAAACAAAAAGGCCGGTACAAAAATGAGGCCCATCGTCCATCCAACGGTCCCGATCGGTCGATCAAGCAGCTCTATTATTCTGGAATCAACTACAAATATAAATATACGTCAGATTGGCGTTTAGAAAGAACATGCATCGTATCCGGTCCGTTAACAACTAAAAGACGATGCCATGTTAGGGTTGACTTTAATTGGGTGGGAAAATCGTATGCATCAATTAAATGCAAATAACGTTAATTCATATTTATCTTTCTGAATTATATATATATATACATATATTTTTTCACAAGGCTCCAATAAACATTGTTTATAATTAATCTCTAAACATATATTTTATGAATAAAAATAAAAATATTAAACTTACATCAATATAATAATAATAATAATAATAACAAGCCCATTAATCTGTGGAATTAACTTTGATTGTTCAGCCCATTAACAATACTTCAGTGAAGAACGTTCATTGGAATTGTCCGCCAATTATTCTCTCATCTCCAATTGAGATCTTTCTACGTTGATAAGACAAATATTATGGTCATCATGACGCATTCTGCTTGTCGAACAATTTTAGCTGTAGAAGCGTTCTATTTTTTTGCATCAGCGACACCATATAATTTGTACACCTTTATATAAAATAAAAATATTTTAAAAATTAAAAAAAATTCATTACATCAAATACCGTATATCTCGTGGACTCGAACTAAAACCTATACGGATATCTCTTATGCAACAATGCATCAAATGGCCTATCACTTATGCAATAATATATTACAAGTGTGAAATAGAATATTGCTTAAGCAAAATTCACCCATCTGGATCGGCTGGTTCTGCTGGACCTGCATAGGAAGAAGGCTTGCTTTAAGCACCTGACAAAGACCATATATACATCACAAGCAGTTTCTTTATGGGACTCGATGATTATGTACAGAAACACTTAGTTCTAACTAAATGCGATGAACCTGTTAATGTCACAACTTAGAATTCATGCACACAGATTTCAAGAACTAGGCAGATAAGGAATATCTTAGTAGCAACCGCAGATGTGATCGAACCATATAAAGGTTAAAGAAAATGCACAAATTGATATTTTAAATTCCAAAATTTAAAGACTGCAAAAGAAATTCCAGGTGGAAAGAATTCAAAGATAAACATATTAACTATAAATTCTTCAAAAGAACATGCGCTCAAATATATAACTAGAGGTCATAAGATTGCCATGAATTATTTTTACTTTTAAAGATGTGAACAGTAAGGAGAAGATAATAACTCACTGCCTGTTTGCTAAACTAGATTGATCTTCCATGTTCAAATCTTTGTCAATAGAACTAGGCTACAACAATTTACATTCACTTTTATGGTCATCCCAAAACCATCAAACTCATTATGTTATGGTCACACATTCAAGATTTGATCAGAAACACCTAAATTTATATCTACAACCAGGCTGTTAACTCTGCATCTATTTTTAGCCTCCTCCCTAGATTATCATTAAGTTACAGACTTGTTTAATTTTTCTATTGCCAAAACCTACTTGGGCTTCACAATATCTGATTGTGTGAATATCAAGACTCCATTTCCTATGCTCAACCTCTACTATAAAATCAACCACTTATAAACAATATACTATTAGTATCATTATGTAATCCTTATAAGAAATCAACAAGAAGACATGTAAATCTTTATAGACCTACAACCATATGCTCATTGTTGTTAAAATTCAACTGGTTTATTGATGTGGCACTGATACTAGGTGATGTCAGGTACAGAATTTTCAAAAGAGACAAGTCAAAATAATTGTACTTTGTTTGACTGGTTTCTATAACAGAATCTAGATTTCAGAAAAGTTGTCATTGACCAAATTATCAATCAGGCATAGCATGTGTTTCTACAGACCATCAACTCCGTAGATACCCAAAAATGCTCTTCGATCCTGTGGCAGATTTTATGTACCAAGGCATAAACAAATGTTCCAGATAAAGGAGTCTCTTCTGTTCCAGTGTTGTATCTAAAAGATCAACAGGCCTTGTTTCTGTTGTGGAATTGCATGGAATCGAGTGGTAACCTGGACTGGAATGGTTGGATTTTGAATCTGCCTTCAATCTACCAAATTTGTTGCCGTTCAGCCCCAAGTATTATTCTTGCTGAACGGTCTAGGTGGTAATATCCAGACCTTGTTATGAACGGACTAAGTGACTCTTCCATACATCTCAATGCACACAGAACAAGAGAACTGCACAAGTCTTTTAGGAAAAGGCACTTATTGTGAACATTAACTCACCTTTTGGAATAGTTCTACATCAAATTCTTTCACCCAATCGAACTGACAGCATGTTTTTGTCATTCACAGGACTGTCTAACTACCACATCAGGTAAATCATAATAGGTAAAGTGCTTTCAGGCAACATCTGGATGTTAGTCAATGATAAGTTCTACAAGGAAGCATAAATATATACCCTTACTGCAGCCAATAGATGGAGTTCAGAAGTAACCTCTCAAGAATGTATAAAAGCCTAAAGCACAACGGACGCAGAAAAAGGGAACACTTAGATAAGGTCTAAGAGCCTAAAACATGTGAGCTGTCAGTTTGAAAGATATCTGTATGAACATAAACAACCAGTCCTCCATAATTTATTCAAGAAGATAATCAAGCAGATGATAGGTGGATGTTCATCCATGTTTGAACTTGGTCTGAAGTGTTCTGGTACAGTCAACTAAACTAAGAACATAGGATATTAGGAGTCATGGAAATGTAAGTGATATATTTGAAAACATATAACATGGAAAACATATTTATATATACACATGTAAGTGTGTACAGTCATATATCAGGATGTGTGAATATGCAAGGAATCAAATTTAGTTGCATCAGTAGATACAAACAGGTATCCATCGGTCTGACCTAGTAGGTCTGGCCACGGACCATATAGGTTTATACTTGTCAATATTCAATTTTTTCTTTTTTTTTTAGTGATACTGAATGGCATCGGTCAGTATGCCACCTTACCAAAACTGAAATCAAGGGGAGATCTAAATACCTTTGTATATGTATATGTACAAATTATGACCAAGGGTGTCAGGTCAACTCACAAGGATGGCCAGCTCACAACATTGTCGAATGTGTACAAGATGCAATCAGAATTTGGAGGAGCACAATGCAAATATCTGGAAATATTTAGGTAAATTAAGGCATAGCTAATATTGAAAAGATCAAACAGATAAGGAAATACTGGTTCCATGTTGTGTCACTAAACAAACTTCCCGATTTGATCATTCTCCATCTAGGTTGAAAGGCAGGACTAAGTAACAAAATGAGGAAAAGGAATTATGACAGTGAATCATGAACCTGATGAAGGAAAGGCTCGAACATAATCACAAGTCTTGGTGACAGCTATCACACAGGGTGTTCTAGGGTAACAAAGTTTCCATAAAAATGAAGTTATTGCATCAAAACAGTGAATTATATTAAACAATAAGAAAGTAGAAAAGCTAAAAGGAGTAGTGTTGAACTAGATAGGGAGAAGAGATAGAGCTATCACACAAAGGAAGAGTAGGATAAGACAAAATATTCAAAGTTTCACTCAAAACTCTCTATAATTCCAAAAACTCTCTATATCTTCAAAAACTCTCTATGTTTCATGACCCAACACATGGGTTTATATAGTCCCCATAGATACATTACATTCATTACATTTAATATGAATCACTCTTTTCCAAAAGACTTTTTTAAGAACCAATAGTCGATTTGGTTTATCCTTCTATACGCATTTAATGCGTTTCATCTCTTGATACAATGAACCTCTTTATGATAAATTGTCAAGTTTACTTCCGACATTCTCCTCCCTTAAACTTGTTTCATCTAACATGCCAAGTTTCTTTCGAAGATGTTGAAATATTTTAAATTTAAGACATTTTGTGAGTATATCGGTCATTTGTTCACTTGTCTTGATAATCTAGCTCTAACTTTAACCTCGTCATTACCTTCCACGAGTTCAACATTATTGATGCCTTCAACACATGCAACAACATTATCATGGGTGTCAAAAGTAACAAATCCAAAATCTTTCCTCTTTGCAGCTAGCATATTACGAGCAAGCTCTACTTTCTCAATTATATCATATTTCTTCGGGTAATCCTTTACATGATCCTCATCCCATATAGCAGGCAATCCATCAATAAAAATAGTTTTAACCTATGCCAGATTTCATCATCTGGCTCAATAAAAGAATCTGCAAGGGCAATCTTAGCAATGCTATCAACTCCAAATACTACATCTATCTTCTGCAAGCACATATAATCATCCATTGCTTTAGAGCATGATGAGAAATCTAGAAACATAAAACCACGGTTCATTCCTACATTGTTGGTATCTTCAACCAAGGTCAAATCTTTCATATTTTTAACCAAGGATTGAAATTTCATACCATACCGTAGTTTCGAGATTTGCTCGGTATGATACGGTACTATATACCGAGCAGTATATATATACACACACACACACACACATATATATATACATATATATATATATATAAGTAAAAAAAAATCTTTTTTCTACGACGTCGCCTCTCTTCTCCCCATGCGGGGCAACGTCGTAGAAAACCGAGACGATGTCGTTTATATATATATATATATATATATATATATATATATATATATATATATATATATATATATATATATATATATATATATATATATATATATATATATATATATATATATATATTAAAAAATGTTTTCGCCGCGGTGTCGCCTCTCTTCTCCTCGCGATGCCGAGGAACATCGAGGACTCTTCTCCCACACGAATGAGAAGCCGTCGACAGACGAGGAGGGAAAGCGATGCCGATCTCCAGGTTCTCCTCTTCTTCTCCCTTTTCTTTCGTCCCCTTCTCCCTCTTCTTTCTTCTCCCATAGTCACCCCTCTTCTCCCCCGGTCACCGCCCGATTTAAGACAATAACGGGGCGGAAACATCCCCAATTGATGGTACCGCCCGGTACAGGCAGTATTATTCGAAATTAAAAACCTTATTTTTAATTCCACAGCATTTTAGTTTCTCCATAAAATGTTCCCTTGTCCATGACTTGCAAATATTACCCACAAAGAGTGGCACTGTCTTGACTTGGAGCAACACCACACTACTTACCTCTCACTGTAGGATTCTTGAGCTATGAAATAGCACGAATTTTTTCATTCATAGCTTGTCATCATTTTTCTTCTCTACAAGCTTCTTTAAAGGTTAATTGATCATATCCTGCAAAAAGACAAAATAAAGAAAGCTCATCATTGTTAGTATCAATCCTTCGAGTCATATCATATAGTTCCTGAATCGTTCTTATCCTTCTTACAATCGGATTTCTTGAATCATGTGACCTAGCCAATCTAGGTGATAATTCAGGCAAAGACTCTTCAGTGCTTGCTTGTACTCTATCATCCTCTTCTGAAGCCATAGCTTTCTTATGCTGCTCATCATTTTTCAAGTTCTAAATCTGTTGTTCATCAAACTCAATATCTCTTAACATCACAATCTTATTTGTGACAGAATTGTAGCATTTGTAACCATTGGAATTCTCAACATTAACTAACAAGATGCATTTCTGACTTTTATCTTTAAGTTTTGTTCTCTTTTCTTCTGATATCTTGACAAATGCAACACTTTCAAAAATTCTCAAAAGATTAACTCTTGGTTTCTATAAGCTCTATACTTCTTCTGGTGTAACATTACCAATTTGCCTTTTCGGAAACCTGTTAAGCAAATAAATTGCACAAGCAACGACATCTCTCCAAAATTCTTTAAGAATTTTTCTTTCCTTTAACATGTATCGGACATATTAAGTATAGTCCTATTTTTTTCTTTTCGAGACACCATTTTGTTGAGGTGTGTATGACATGGTGAATTGATGTAAAATTTTATTATTTCTACAAAAACTTTCAAATTCATTTGATATATATTCACCACTCCTATCTATTCTTAAACATTTAATCTTACAACTACTTTGTCTTTCAACCAAATTATGAAATTCTTTGAATTTGTTTAAAGCTTCTTTCTTTTCCTTTAACACGTAAACCCAAGTTTTGCCAATATGATCATCAGTAAAGGTAAAAAAATATCTATTTCCTCCAAGTGAAACTAGAATAATAGGGCCACAAACATCCGAGTGTACTAGATTTAATCGATGTCATGCTCTTCTTGTTTTTCTTAATTTGAAAGGCTTTCTTTCTTGCTTGTCTATAGCACATACTTCACATAACTTTGATGGACAATCAATTCTTGGCAATTCTATCACCATATTATATTTCTATAAAAGTTTTAAAGTCTCAAAATTTGAGTGAGCATATCTAAAATGTCATATGTAGAATTGTCCTCAATATTAGTTTTAAAACAATTTGACTGATCAAAAATGCATAAATGTAAAGGAAACAATCTATTCTCCATCATTTTCATATTTGAGATTACTGTTTTATTCTTATCACGAATTGAAAGAGTCATATCTTTCATCTCAATATCATAACATTTTTTAAAGCAATTATCCCAAGATCAGAATATTATTTTTTATATTAGATAATAAACATCTGAAATGCATAATTCTTTGCCATTATCAAGTCCAATAAAAAATTTACCTTTGCCTCTGACTAGTTTTTGAGATAGATCACGAAATGTAATGTTGCCGTAATAACTTGTATTTATTTCGGAAAATAGTTCTTTGATGCCACACAAGTGATTTGAAGCTCCTGTATCCAGATACCATGTCATAGACTAATCTTTGTTCAAATTATCATAAGTTATTAGCAAAAAATGATTTTTGTTCTTCTCTCTTTTTTTCAACAAAATTTATCTTATCACCTTGATTGTTCGGATTATACTAACATTCAAAGTTGTAGTACCCATACCTTTTGCAAGCATAAAATTATATTTCGGACCTTTTATAATTTTTGTCATGTCCATGGCCTCGGTCATGTCCTGGATCATAATCTCGACCTCTTTGACTAAAATTTTTTCCATCACCTTCATTTTTTGAGATTCTTGATTGGTCTGATTTCTGCCACCTCTTCTTCTTTATCTACGACCTCTTCCTATTTAAGATTTTGATTCACTTTTGTTTTCAAGAGTAAGTTTGGGTTATAATGCTTGATCTGTAGATTTTTCTTCTCCTCTTTTTGTAAGCCTTTGTTCAAGAACTTGAAAAGAACCCAATAGTTGCTCTGAAGATATTTATTCTAAATATTTAGACTCTTCAATTGCTACAGCAATAAAATCAAACTTTGGATCTAGAGATCTTAGTTTTACCATTTCGTCTCATTTGATGAATAACAGAAATGATTTTTGATAAGAAATCAGGAATAGATTCAAAAGTATCTTGTTGTAATTTTTCAAACTCAGCTCGTAAAACTTGTAGAGGAAGCTTTTTTACCTTGTCCACACTACCGAATGCTTTTTAAAACATTTCCCAAGCCTCTTTAAAAGTATTTGCTGGAGCGATGATCTCGAATATTGTATCATCAAGCCCTTGATAAATCATGAACAAAGCTTTTTTCTCCTTCTTTCTTTTATCTTTGAGTTGTTTTCTTACTTCTATATTCATTGCTCCTTCTTTTGTTCGACTTGGTTCAACAAATCCATCTTCTACAAACTTTTATACATCTTGGGAACCTAAAAGAACCTTCATTTGGATGCATCATATATCAGAATTTTCTTTTATGAATATAGGGATCTAGAGTTGGATGTTGCTAGAGGAAGAGGCCATAACTTAACTTGAGCTCTGATACTAAATGTTCAACTAGATAGAGATAAGAGATAGAGCTATCACACAAAGGAAGAGTAGCACAAGACAAAATATTTTATGTTTAGCTCAAAAACTCTAT
The DNA here is from genome assembly GCA_004837865.1 of Musa balbisiana. Classification (NCBI taxonomy): domain Eukaryota; kingdom Viridiplantae; phylum Streptophyta; class Magnoliopsida; order Zingiberales; family Musaceae; genus Musa; species Musa balbisiana. The sequence goes on along the minus strand of CM017193.1, from coordinate 10,379,666 downwards.
ACAACTTCAAAAACTATATATAACTTCAAAAACTCTCTATATCTTTAAAAACTCTCTATGTTTCATGACCCAACACATGGGTTTACAATTCCCATAGATACATTACATTCATTATATTTAATATGAATCACTCTTTTCCAAGAGATTCTTTTAAGAACCAATAGACAATTTGGTTTATCCTTTCTATAGGCATTTAATGTGTTTCGCCTCCTGATACAATAAACCTTTTTATGATATCTTGACAAGTTTAATTCCAACAAGTAGTCTGTTCCATCATGAGTATCTCAGTCTGTTTGGTAATTGGAGGACATTTTTTTTGCTTCTCTTCTCCATCCAGATTCTAGCCCTCCGCCTACCACGATGCAGGTAGTAGCACTAGTAACAAGGTGGAGAAATCCAGATGATTTGGAGTACACTTGACACCTCCAACAATAAGATGAAATTTTGCCATTGCATGATGATATTGCACACCACCATAAAGATGCAATCCAACATTAAGAAGAATATGTCATCAGGAAATGACTTGTGGAAGTCAAGTGAAGCTGGAATGAAGCAACATATCAGAATACTATTACAGATAAACTTACATACCGATGGTATTGAATTCTGGATGAAGTAAATGGGAATGCCTTTAAAGGCTAGTAGTGCTAGTCAGCTCTAGTCAGATTTCACCCTGCCTGCATGGAGAGCTAGCATGCTTGTGAAGCATACACTAAGCAACCCAGTTTGAAATCCATCTGGTATAAAAATTACCAAAAAGTTGTGACTCCACACACATTTAAATATATATTAAGGGTAGCATATAAAGGATCAGAATTTTAAAACCCCAGCATCCATCTCCTATCTTTCCCTCTCCACTGCCCCCATTTCACCTCCTTTCTATCAGCATGCATGTCTGATTTTGCATACTCAAACTGAATGCATCTTACTATACTTATCTGTTGAAGAATTAATAGCAAACAGGATGCTAACATTAGTAACTACTTATGTTACTTCATTTACATAAAGGTTTCAAATACTAAGGATCATTACCAGTTCATATCAGTACCAATAGGTATCTATTCTTTTGTCTGATGATACCAAATGGCGCATATTGGAATTCCTTTCCGTACAACAATAATGTATTATTCCAACCAAAACTATTATCAGGCCGAGATTTAAACCTTTAATTTAATCTACATATTAAAGGTATCGTCTCGCTTTCTCTATCTTTTCATAAAGAAGGAACGAGGAAATCTTACTCGTTGGTGGCGATGAATCTTGAGACGATCTCGACACTGGAGTGGTGCACTCGATCATATCGAGGGCTTTCTTTGGGTTCTTGGAGGTCTTAGTCTCCCCTTATCCGTATTCACAGAAGATCGTGCGAAAAATCTTCCCCTTATCGATGGCGGTGGCGAACGTTGCGGCAATCCCCGGAACGCTGCAGTTGATCGTTGCGGGTTTCCTTCCGATTCTTGGAGGCCTTCGTCTTCTTCCATCTCCAAAAGAACGAGCGACCAATCGACCGATGGTGGTGGAGAATCTCGCGGCGGTGGCGACCCCTGGAGTGGTGCCATCGATCATTAAGGTCTCTGCGTCTCTCTATCTCACTTCTCTTCTCTAATTGAACCAGCGAGTAATCTTGCAATCTCGATCCGGCGGAGATGCAGTTGATCGAAATGGGTTTTATTTCAGTGCTTGGAGGTCTTCCTCTCCTTTCCCCTCCCTCCCTGCAGGACGAGCGAGAAATGTTCCCGATTGACGCGGTAGTGACCCAACCCAACCCGAACCAACTCGAGTCTAATTAAACAAGGCCAACCCAGCCTCGATCATCTCAACTCCGATTGGGTTCCGGTCCAAATTGGCCCAACAATATTATAATGCCCACCAAATCATGTGTTGCAATAGCAATGCTGCGTGGCTGACTTCAGCAAGCAAATGTTTGACCAGAGAGGCATGTGAAGTATTAGGAAAAGCGCACATTAATTAAGTATACGAACGGCTCAGAAGAAAGCTACTCCTTCAGTCCCCCTACAATGTACTACTTGCCGTAGGAGTGACAACTACACTACAAAGCATTAATTGATGAACAATCAATCTGATCTCCAAATCCCACAGCAGATGATGTCCCATTAATATTATGTAGAATATTGCCATTATGTCGTAAAAAATAGATGCTCTGGTCTGTTCTTTCACGTATGACGGGAAAAATATCTATCTGATGGATTGAGTTCATTAAAGAATTCCTGTCCTCAATCTATTATGAGTTCTTGAAAAGAGAGATTGTGCAATCTTTAATCCATTCCTCCCCTTTTTTTTTCATGAATGAATCATTACGGAAGACACTGAACCTAAACCATGGGGCAGTGAAGACATTGAACTCAGAGCAGCAACTGCACACTGCATCGGAGGAAGAGCTGCGATGGACTAATGAATGCTACACTCCAAGCCTAGAAGGTGTTTGCTTGTGGTTGGGTTTTTCTAGTTTACTGTCTCTTCAGCTGCTGCAGTTTCTTTTCGTGGCTTCTTGGATCCCAGTCTTCAATGAAGCACGAAGAATGAGTTCTCGACCATGGAGACAGCAACCAAGGTGATGGGCACTAGGACCCACTGTCAGAACTGGTGGCTGTTTGCAGGATTAGCTGAGAGAGTGACTGTAGATGCATCCATTTGGCTTTCTTCTCTCCGCCAGATAATAAATGCATTGAAGTATCTTCTCTGTTGGCTGCAGCTCTTCTCCAGAGGATGAGCTGTTTTGTGTGTGTATTCTGAAGACGTGTTACCGGTTTTGGGTGTCAGAAGCCTTATTTGACGTAGAAATTAATGATTTGTTCTTTAATCCACCGAAGTCATCTCTGCAGAAGATGAAGGGATATCATTGTTTGGAAGCGGAACAAGTCAAGAGGGCCGGGAGGGGGGGGTGGGGTTTGGGACACATGAGAAGTCGGTAGCGAGATGCTCGGACAACTGCCAACATGAACACCGAATGCAGCAACCTCAAGATGCCGTGAATGATCAAATGTTACGTTTCGAGGAGGGCCTCAGAAGCACCAATAATTAATGGTCTATCTCATGTGACCATTGCAGATGTGCAGCTACCTGTCAGATGGCTCCAACAAGCAACAACACTTGTTCCCATGCAGGGTGAAGAAGAGACGTGAGGGGCTGTCAGCGGTGTCACTGATGCGCAGGACAGAGCGGCATGGATGTGCATGACAATGGGAATGGTCCAGCTCTGTTAGTGTTCGTGAGTTATGGGGGTGATGATGATGGAGTATGTGACATGATCAGACGACCAGTGCATGTTCAATGCATTCATTCACTTGCCGACTCATGGAGCAGATTAAGAACAGCGGCCGAAATGATGATCGGGTTTCCTTAGATATAAACTAGTAGTTGACATCCACGATGTTTGCACTATAAAAACCCCCCCAAAGGCCTTCCATTCCTTCACATCCATTGCAGAAGGGTGTTTCCCAGTCTTCTGTAGCTTTGAGGCATCATGATTCCAGTCATTGATTTCTCGAAGGTGGATGGCGAGGAGAGGGCTGAAACCCTGGCCCAGATTGCTAATGGATGTGAAGAATGGGGCTTCTTTCAGGTTCGTTAGCTTGCAGTTGGTGAGTGTAATGGTTTCTTCTCTCGGACGTCTTATAACCAGTGTTTTGCATCTGCAGCTGGCGAACCATGGCATTCCAGTGGAGCTTCTTGAACGTGTGAAGAAGGTCTGTTCTGCGTGCTACAAGTTGCGACAGGAGAACTTCAAGGAATCAAACCCCGTGCAGCTGCTGAACAAGTTGGTCGAGGAAGAAAGTGAGGGAGGGAATGTCGAGCGGCTGAACGACGTCGATTGGGAGGATGTGTTCGTCCTCCAAGATGATAAACCCTGGCCATCTAATCCCCCTGAGTTCAAGTAAGAACACAAGGACGAGGAATCAAACGAGAGAAGTTCAATGGATCGAGTCACTGATGCTTCTTGGCTAACTTTTCAGGGAGACGATGAGGGAGTACAGGAAAGAGCTGAGGAAGTTAGCCGAGAGAGTAATGGAAGCCATGGACGAGAACCTGGGCCTGGAGAGGGGCCACATAAGCAGAGCATTCTCCGCAAACGACGAGCACGAGCCCTTCTTCGGGACCAAAGTGAGTCACTACCCTCCCTGCCCGCGGCCCGACCTCGTCGACGGCCTCCGCGCCCACACCGACGCCGGCGGAGTCATCCTCCTCTTCCAGGACGACGAGGTCGGCGGCCTCCAAATCCTGAAGGACGGCAAGTGGGTCGACGTGCAGCCGGTGAAGCACTCCATCGTGATCAACACCGGGGATCAGATCGAGGTGCTCAGCAACGGGCGGTACAAGAGCGTGTGGCACCGCGTGCTCGTCTCCTCCCACGGTAACCGCCGCTCCATCGCCTCCTTCTACAACCCTTCCCTCAAGGCCACCATTGCTCCCGCCACCAAGCTTGTTACAAGCCAACCCCGGGAGGTTGGTGCTTCGTACCCCGAGTTCGTGTTCGGGGACTACATGGACGTGTATGTGAAGCAGAAGTTCCTCCCCAAAGAGCCAAGGTTTCAGGCGGTGGCAGCAGCTCTGTGAAAATGCAGGAAGGAGATGATACACGCGAGGGTAGTTTAATGTGTGACCATCTAAGTATATCAGTGTCGTATATTTATAGGTCGGTATCAGCGACAGATGCTTGCTTGCTTGGACATGTGCAGCACATCTGTATGATACAAGTACTGCGTACTGAGTCTGTTGTCGAGTCTGTGTGCTTTGCTTCGTACATTACCTGGAGCCTATATTCCAAGTTGTGTCAGGTATTATAAGCTCTTCCGTGCGTTCTCCATGTGGCTTGCGGTTCCCCTCCCCACTTTGATGTTCTTCATTAAAAGCCCAGCCAAAGAACTCACTGGGACTTGTATGCCAGTTTGCCATCTCGAAGCCCGTTTCCAGCCCAGCTAAGATTCTACACGTACGTGTTCGCTGAAGATTGTTGAACTTGTAAACATTGTAACGAAGAAACGAAATATGTCGTACAGCCATGATGGAAACCAGGAAGCCTCGCGTATGCTTCGAAGTCAAATCCAGTCAAGGTTTGGTATGGATGGGGCGGGGGTGGGTAGACATCTTATCAACGTGATCTAAGATTTTCCAAGTCGAGCTGCGTCATAACGTTTTGGTCGTTTATTTCATGAGCTGATCTCCTTGTGAAATGTACTTCGAGATGGGATAAGATGGCAGCTTAGTTGACCAGGGAGAAAAGGTTTGACCAGGAACACGGCTTAGTTCCCGGTTATTTCCTCTGATTGGTATGTGAGATCTGATATGGAAGCTTGATGCAGTATAAAAGGTCCCAGTTGGCTCCATTTCTCTTCATCGATCCAATCGAGAAGCAATAGAGAAGCATAATTTGCAACCAGAGCATCATCTCGCCCTCGCTAGAAATGGCCATTCCAGTCATCGATTTCTCGAAGTTGGAGGGGAAGGAAAGAGATGAAACCTTGGCACGGATTGCCAATGGATGCCAAGAATGGGGATTCTTTCAGGTTTGCATCCCATTTGTCCGGTTCCTTCTTTCTCCTTACAGGGATCTTTTCGAGTTGACGCTGGTACTAAAGCAGAGGAATCTACCTGACCTGTTTGCAGCTGGTGAACCATGGGATTCCGGTGGAGCTCTTGGAACGCGTGAAGAAGGTGTGCTCCGAGTGCTACAGGCTCAGAGCGGAGGGCTTCAAGGCGTCCAAACCTGTGCAGATGTTGAACAAGCTGGTGGAAGAAGAAGGCGACGCCTCCGATGCTGAGCGCTTGGATAACGTGGATTGGGAGGATGTCTTCCTTCTCCAGGATGACAACGAGTGGCCGGCCAACCCTCCAGAGTTCAGGTGATCATCAACTTCCACGCAGGGCTCGTCAGGCTAATTGATATGCAGTTATAAGTGCCTAACGTATGCCCTCTTCATGCGCAATCTTGCAGGGAGACCATGAAGGAGTACAGGGAAGAGCTGAGGAAGCTGGCTGAGAAGGTGATGGAAGTAATGGATGAGAATCTGGGGTTCGAGAAGGGCTCCATCAGGAACTCATTCTCCGGAAACGGCGAGCATCAACCCTTCTTCGGCACCAAGGTGAGCCACTACCCACCGTGCCCGCGCCTGGACATGGTGAACGGCCTTCGCGCCCACACCGACGCAGGCGGCGTCATCCTCCTCTTCCAAGACGACCAAGTGGGCGGCCTGCAGATCCTTAAAGACGGGCAGTGGATCGACGTGCAGCCGGTGGCCAATGCCATAGTCATCAACACGGGAGACCAGATCGAAGTCCTCAGCAACGGGCGGTACAAGAGCGTGTGGCACCGCGTGCTGACGACCAGCGACGGCAACCGCCGCTCCATCGCTTCCTTCTACAACCCCTCCTTGAAGGCCACCATCGCTCCAGGGACCAACAAGGACGACTCTGCTACAGCGCTGTACCCCGAGTACGTATTCGGGGACTACATGGATGTGTACGTGAAGCAGAAGTTCTTGGCCAAGGAGCCGCGGTTTGCGGCGGTGAGAGCCGTGTGATGATAGCAAAAGTGCACGTTGTTCATTAAGATATATTGTTCCTTCGATTAATTCTTCGCATGATAAGAACGTTTGTTTGTATCAGATTAATTCTTTATGTAATGAATAAAACTAATCGTCTGCGTCTCGACTTTGATCATATATGTTCTGATTTTTTTTTTTAATGTTGATAGAATATCATGATAAAGATAAATATAAAATAATATTTTAATATTTTGAATAAATATATGATTTGATTGAGTAATTTGAGTATATAATTAAGAAAAATCCCTCTCTAAATCATCACTCTTTACAACAAGTTCTTCAATTAATAATGGTATGAAAGCTCCACTTTTCGATTTTTTTTTTCTGTCCGACGATGGTAATCTCTCCTCTTTGTTGACCTACCACAGCGATTATCTCGCTGCTCGTTTACTCTTTTGCCCAGCCCAGCAGTCCTTCTCCTATGCTATCTATCACAGATTTGTTCTTCTCGCTCACCATCGTCCTCCGTCATTCATCCGTCATTGATTTGCTCTTCTTGCTGACCTGTTTGGCATCGAGACTCCTTGTTGATCCAATGCCTCGTCGCTACACCGACGATTCTTCCTCCGCCCTAGATCAACAACATTAGCCATAAGTTGCTTCCTCCTGACTATCTTTCGTTGGCTTCTTCAGTGGCATCATGTTTTCGTGTGACTCATATCGCACGGGTGCCGAGGCCATCGATGACATTGCACGATGTGTCATCTCTAACATGTCAAACTTTGCATCATCTGCTACTGTTTACTACTCTAGCGTGTCATCTCCTCCGACTACTTAACAATCCTTTCTTCTTCCTCTTATAACTTTGATACTCTGATAATTATTTATTCCTCACTTACAGAACTCATCTCTACTAATACAATAATTTTGATCCCCTTCACAAGCTTAGTCTATCAACCTTTTCTTCATATATGATTTGTTGGGCTGCATCGATCACTTCTTTAATTATTTACCTGAAAGTATTCAAGTACTTAGAGAACCAATCCTAATAACAAATCCTAACCATAAATTGTAGTTACATTAAAACTATCTTATTTAACAAGTCATTCAAGCCTTAGTTACTAGCGCTATAGCACCATTAATCTCTTTATGCAGCACAGTGACAAAAGCATGATCCAAGTTACAAATCATCTTCATGAACTGTTCTTGCACTCGCATGCTAAATTTTTTATCTATCTTAATAAAAATAACCCGAGAGGAAAATACTATTATTGATTATATATAAAATCTAAAAATTATTATAGATGATTTGGATTTGAGAGTCTATCTCTTGAGCGATGAAGAAGTCATTGTTCATAATTTCAACAGTTTAGGATACGAATATAAGAAACTAACTACAGTATTTCGGGTACATGACTCACTAATATCCTTTGAAGAACTATATGATAAGTTAATTGATTAAAAAAATATTTAAAATAAAAGAAAAGGAATATGAGACCAATTATCATATCTCAATTCAATCAAAAATACAAAAGAAAAAAGACAATCAAGCAACAATAACTTCAATAATGGATCAAAAGTCTCCTAAACATATGGATACATAGAGTCTATCATCCTCCATTAGACTATTAACTCTCCAACTAAAGTGTTAAATTCAACTCAAACAACTCGAGAAATAATTTCAACTACATAACTCAGAAAATAACTCCATTACACTATTAAATTTTTTTCCTAACTCTTTTATTATAAAAGATCTAAGCACAAAGGAATCTTTAGTCTGAGATTAGAATAAAAAACAACATTTATGAATGATCATCAACTTCACAAATCACACAATCAATCGCTCTTACTTCAGTTACTACTCCAATCGATGTATGGTATTGTCACATTGGTCATCTGTCATCCTCCATTCAAGAATAGCTAATCTCTTGTTACTTTCTTCTAAATTTCAAATCAAGTAAAATTATAGCTTATTGTGATGCTTGTTCGTGCTTCTAACCAACTAGCAAATTCCTTACAAAGCCTTTCACTCTATGATATTTTAATTAAATTAGTCCAAGATTCCAAAATTGATATCCTTGATAAAAGTTAAATCTTACGAGGGCATGATAGAAAATCATGCAAGAAGTAAACATAGAAATATATTCTTGTATTCCTTATGTCTTCAATCGGGCATCTTTAATATAAGATCAAAATAAAGATAATATTTATGAATGATCAACAACTTTACAAATCATCCAACCAATTATTTTTGCTTCAATTATTGCTCCAATCAATATATGGTATCGTCATCTTAGTCATTTGTCATCATGCAATCAATAATAGTTAATCTCTTGTTACTTCCTTTCAAATTTCAAATCAAGTAGAATTTTAATTCATCGTGTAAATTATCTTAGTAATAAAAGTCACCGACTACCTTTTGAAACGTCGGTCCAAGATTAACATCATTGACGAAAACTCAATCTTACGGAAGCATGATCGAAAATCATAATAAAGGTAAACATAAAAAAGATATTCTTATATTTATTACATCGTCAATCAATCTTATATTTAATTATAAATTAATTCAATAATTTGCATACAATTTGATACATGATCCTCAAGACTTAAACATGGAATGAACTTGTAAACAATATAATGATGAAACGAAATATGTCGTACAGCCATGATGGAAACCAGGAAGTCTCGTGTATGCTTCGTAGTCAAAGCCAGTCAAGGTTTGGTATGGTGGGGGCGGGAGTCAGGTAGACATCTTATCAACGTGATCTAAGATTTTCCAAGTCGAGCTGCGTCATAACGTTTTGGTTGTTCATTTCATCAGCTGATCTCCTTGTGAAATGTACTTCGAGATGGGATACGATGGCAGCTTAGTTGACCAGGGAGACGGCTTAGTTCCCGGTTATTTCCTCTGATTGGTATGTGAGATCTGATATGGAAGCTTGATGCAGTATAAAAGGTCTCAGTTGGCTCCATTTCTCTTCATCGATCCATTCGAGAAGCAATACCGAAGCATAATTTGCAACCACAGCATCACCTCCTCCTCGCTAGAAATGGCCATTCCAGTCATCGATTTCTCGAAGTTGGAGGGGAAGGAAAGAGCTGAAACCTTGGCACGGATTGCCAATGGATGCCAAGAATGGGGATTCTTTCAGGTTTGCATCTCATTTGTCCGGTTCCTTCTTTCTCCTTACAGGGATCTTTTCGAGTTGACGCTGGTACTAAAGCAGAGGAATCTACCTGACCTGTTTGCAGCTGGTGAACCATGGGATTCCGGTGGAGCTCTTGGAACGCGTGAAGAAGGTGTGCTCCGAGTGCTACAGGCTCAGAGCGGAGGGCTTCAAGGCGTCCAAACCTGTGCAGCTGTTGAACAAGCTGGTGGAAGAAGAAGGCGACGCCGCCGATGCTGAGCGCTTGGATAACGTGGATTGGGAGGATGTCTTCCTTCTCCAGGATGACAACGAGTGGCCGGCCAACCCTCCAGAGTTCAGGTGATCATCAACTTCCACGCAGGGCTCGTCAGGCTAATTGATATGCAGTTATAAGTGCCTAACGTATGCCCTCTTCATGCGCAATCTTGCAGGGAGACCATGAAGGAGTACAGGGTAGAGCTGAGGAAGCTGGCTGAGAAGGTGATGGAAGTAATGGATGAGAATCTGGGGTTCGAGAAGGGCTCCATCAGGAACTCATTCTCCGGAAACGGCGAGCATCAACCCTTCTTCGGCACCAAGGTGAGCCACTACCCACCGTGCCCGCGCCTGGACATGGTGAACGGCCTTCGCGCCCACACCGACGCAGGCGGCGTCATCCTCCTCTTCCAAGACGACCAAGTGGGCGGCCTGCAGATCCTTAAAGACGGGCAGTGGATCGACGTGCAGCCAGTGGCCAATGCCATAGTCATCAACACGGGAGACCAGATCGAAGTCCTCAGCAACGGGCGGTACAAGAGCGTGTGGCACCGCGTGCTGACGACCAGCGACGGCAACCGCCGCTCCATCGCTTCCTTCTACAACCCCTCCTTGAAGGCCACCATCGCTCCAGGGACCAACAAGGACGACTCTGCTACAGCGCTGTACCCCGAGTACGTATTCGGGGACTACATGGATGTGTACGTGAAACAGAAGTTCTTGGCCAAGGAGCCGCGGTTTGCGGCGGTGAGAGCCGTGTGAGGATGGCAAAAGTGCACGTTGTTCATTACTGAATTCTTCGTACGAGAAGAACGTTTGTTTTGATAGAAATGAAATATTAAGTAGATGATTGCATTGATTTAAACAATACACAATACTTCATATTTATATATAGAGAATTTTTTTTATGAGAATTTTCCTTAAAAGATTTATGATATCTCATCATGTAGTTGGGGAGATCTTGGCTGTTGTTGAGATTGTTATCACGAAAGATCTGGACTGTTATCATGCCCCCATAAAATGGTGCTTCTGTCAAGATGCCGATTGAATTGATGTGATGAAAGCGATTTGCGGGTGAGAGGCTTCGTGAGGGAGTCCGTGATCAGCCGTATGTACATGAGAAACACATAGTTGATGTCTAACAACTTGTTCTCGCACAAAGTGAAAGTCGATGACGATATATTTCATGCGTGAGTGGAATACCTGATTGACGCATAGATAAATGGCTTTGACATTGTCACAATATATTGTAAGAGTAGAGTTGATATTGATGCCCAAGTTCCTTGAGAAGATTTATGACCCAATTGAGTTCTACAGCAACGGTTGTAATGGCACGGTGTTCAGCTTCAGTTGTAGAACGTGCAACTGTCTTTTGCTTCTTGGAACTCCAACTGATTAGATTAGGTCCAAGGAAAAGAATATACCTCGATATGGATGTTCTGTCATCAAAATTCCCTGCCTAGTCAGCATTAGCAAAGGCATGGAGATAAAGGAAAGAGTGTTTGCGAAAAAAGAGGCCATGATTGAAAGTCCCGTGAAGATATCGCAATATTCGTTTGATTGCAGACCAATGCATAGTCGATGGTCGATGCATGAATTGAGATAATTTATTGACCACAAATGAGATATCTAGACGGGTGAGAGATAAGTATTGTAAGGAGCCAAGGACTTGACGGTATTGAGTTGGGTCTGTAGTAAGGCTTCCATCACATAGTTTGAGCAACTCACTAGTAAACAGAGGTGTTGTAACTGCCTTTGCATCTTGCATGTTCATTTTAGATAATAGATCTTGAATATACTTTCGTTGTGATAGGAAGAGCCCGGAAGATGTGTATATTGCTTTCACTCACAAAAAAAAAGCTCAAGGTTCCTAGATCTTTAAGGGAGAATCGATTTGCTAAATGCTTGAGGAATGCCTTGATTTCCATAGGATTGTTGCATATGAAAATAATATCATTCACATATACTAGAAAATATAATATTTTCCACTTTGGTGACGAAGAAATAAAAAGGTATCAGACTTAGTGCTGATGAAGCCAATTGATGCCAGAAACGAGCCAAGTTCGGTGTACCAAGCTCTTGGAGCCTGACGAAGTCTATAAATAGCTTTTTGTAGTTTACAAACATGCTTTGGATATTGAGGGTTGATGAAGCCAAGAGATTGCTGTATAAAGACATTGTCAGATAAGGTCTCCTGTAGAAAGGCATTGTTAACGTTGAGTTGACGTAAATGACAGCCTTTTGAGATGACCAAACTCATAATAAGTTAGATTGTTATGGGTTTAACAACAGGGCTGAATGTCTCTGTGAAGTCAACACTAGGTCGTTGATGAAACCCTTTGGCCACTAAACACGCTTTATATCTGGCTACGGATCCATCTGGGTTTCGCTTAATACGAAAGATCCATTTACACCCGATGATGTTTTGTGTGGGATGAGAGGATATAAGGGTCCATGTAGAATTATGGAGGAGTGCATCATATTCTTCACACATGGCTTTACGCTAGCATGGTGATTTTTGAGCTTGAGTAATTGTGGTAGGTTCGGTGGTCTTTGACGAGGATGTTGTGATGGTATGTAGGTCAAGAATTTGTCGTAGTTTAAAGACACCACTTTTGGAGCATATTGTCATTGGATGTCCAGGGGCTATAGAGAGTGTTATAGGTATGGGCGGTGGAGGGGAACAGATTAGGGTAGGCTGAGAGACTTCAGTGTCATTGGTCTCATAAGAGGATAAAGGTAGTGAATGTGATTCTAAGGGAATGCCTTCAGTCGTAAGAGGACCTTGTGAAGAAGGGAGAGGCACAATGGAGGGGGTGAGGAGCTATTGTACCAGGAGAAGGAAAGAGTGTGGATTTTGAGGAGAAGAACTGGATGATATTATGAGAGACTCGATTGACGAGATTGATGACGTACTCCAGTGATGTATATGTGATGGAGTAAGTCGCACAGCAAGAGACTTAGGGTTGTGAAACGGAAATGTAGTCTCTATAAAAATAACATGACGGGATGTAAAGACTTTTTGAGATTGAGATTCATAACATCGAAAGACATTATGGTCAAGGGAGTATCCAATAAAAATGCAAGGTTTAGATTTTGATGTTATCTTATGTGAGGCACAGGGACGGAGCCATGGATAACATAAATATCCAAACACTTTGAGTTTTTGAAGGTTTGGGGATTTGTGAAATAATTTTTCAAATGGTGACTCGTACTCAAGGACAGGAGTGAGCATACAATTAATGAGGTAGACGACAGCTTGAAATGTTGCAATCTAAAAAGTTAGTGGCATAGAGACTTGGTGTAGGAGTGTGAGAACAGTTTCAATTATATGTCGATGTTTGCGTTCAGCAAAGCCGACGAGTTGAGTGTGTGGAGGTGACTTGAGGTGTTGTATACCACAAGCAGATAGGTAGGATGTGAGGGCTTGATATTCACCGTCACTATCGGAGTAAACAATTTTAATTTTAGACTGAAAAAAGTTCTCGACCAATCTTCGAAAGTTGGTAAAGACTATTGAAACTTTAGATTTATGGTGAAGATGGTATAACTATATGTATTTGGTGAAATAGTCTATGAAAATAACATAAAATCTGAATTTGTTAAAGGAAGTGATTGGAGCGAGGCCCCAAACATCAGTGTAAATAACTTCAAGGGGTTTAGAGCAAGATATGGAGGATTTTCCAAAGGGAAGTTTATGACTTTTATTACTTAAACAAGCATCACAATGAGTTATAATATTATTGGTTGTTAGCATAGGAAGAGAATAATGGGAAAGCAATTTTTGCTGAATAAAAGTTGAGAGATGACCAAGACGACGATGTCACATATCAGTTGGATTTGCGACCGAAGAGTAGGCAGTAGGTTAGGTGATTTATCGATTTGACGACCACTTGTAAATATTGTCTTTACTTTGGCCTCGGACCAAGAATGCCCCCATGCTCAAATCCTTGACAAGAAAGGAGTTAGTAAATAATTCAATTGATGTATGATTCTATTTGCAGAATTGAGAAACAGAGATGAGGTTTTAGTTGATATGGGTGCACACAAAACATCATCTAGCATAAACGAAGTGCTATGTGAATTAAGCATTGTGGAACCAGTATAAGTAATAGGGAGTCCGTTACCGTCACCAATGATGATGTCTTCGTTTCCACCATAGTCATTGTAGATCGACAAGTTTTGTAAATCAGAGGTGATGTAATGAGATGTGCCAGAGTCCACAATCCAATTTTGAAGACCAGTAGTCGGAGTAGCTGTAAGATTTGCTTAAGGCCAATGCGACGAAGGAGGAAGTCTGGGTCGAGTTCTACAGACTTTTATAGAGTGGCCAACTTTATCACATAGCCGGCAGACAACTCTTTGTTGATTTGTGTGATCATGACGCTAGGGTTGAGGATAATTGAAGTAGCCGCCTTGATGATTATAATTGAAATGTTTCGTAGGTTGAGGGGAGGTTTGTTTGGAGCCCACAAGTTTAAGAGGCATGGCCAAATCTTTGTTGATAGTTTTGTTGTACTAGTTGCTCTTCTTTTTAGATTTTTGACTGACTTGAGTTGTGATGGATGGTCCTATCAACTTATCCTCACGCTTGAGATATATCTCATAGTCAATCAACTTATCATAGAGTTCTTCAAAAGACACTAGTGAATCATGTGCTCGTATTGCTGCTACCAATTCCTTATACTCGTCGCCTAGGCCGTTAAGAATATGGACAGTAACTTCTTCATCACTGAGAGAATGACCTATTAAGGCCATGTTATCGATGATAATCTTTATGTTGTGTAGATAATCAGCTACAATACTTCCCTCTTGTTTTATCTTTATGAGACTGGATAGGAAACTAAGCATGCGAGTGCGGGAACGATTGGCCAGGGTGGTTTGAAACTTGCACCAAGCTTCGATAGTAGTGTCACATGAAGAAATTAGTAGGGCGAAGGATCTAGCAACCGAGGCTTGAATAGCTTGAAGGATAAGACGATCCTGGCATAACCAAAGTTTATGGTCCAGATTTGGAACTAGACTGGGTGCGCCTGGGTTGTTGAGCATCGCCGATGGACAACGAAGAGAGCCATCGACATAGCCTAGAAGATCATAGCCAAATAGTAGATTAGAGAATTGAGCATGCTAGAATACGTAGTTGCCACCTTTGGACAATTTGAAAGGGATGAGGGTTGCTGCATTTATGGAGATAATGCCTTATATGAGAAAGTACTATGGTTCCCTGCAGGAATAGTAATTCGTTACTTTTTTATAAATTTCAAATAAAGAAGAATTTTAATTCATTGTGATGATTGTATTAGCAATAAAAGTCATCGACTATCTTTTGAGTCGATCTTGCGAGAGCATAATCGAAAATCATAATAAAGGTAAACATAAAAAGACATTCTTATATTTGTTACATACTCAATCAATATTATATTTCAATATAAATTTGATTAAATAATTTGAGTACATGATCTCAAGACTTAAACATGGAATGAGCTTGTGAGCAATGTACTGAAGAAACGAAATATGCCGTATAGCCACGATGGAAACCAGGAAGCCTCGAGTAGGGTTCATAGTCAAAGCCGGTCAACATTCGGTATAGTAGGAGGTTTTTGGGTAGACATCTTATCGACGTGACCAAACATTTTCCAAAATCGAGCTGCATCATAACGTTTTGATCGTTTATTTCATGAACTGATCTCCTTGTAGATGGGATAAGATGGCGGTTTAGTTGACCAGGGAGAAAGAGGTGTTGGTGGCAAATGAGTTGTGGGTTGTTGATCAATATTGTGTAAAGCTGTAGATCTTTGTGCAGCAATTCAATTTGGGCAGTGAAGTGCATGTCGAGGCGACACTGATCTGCACCAAATTTGGGAATTTAGGCAGTTGAGAATTTGGAGATGGTTTCAGATACTGCTTGTCAAGGCGAAGAAGGTGGAGCAAGAGACAGCGACTTGGGAGAAGAGCATATCACTACTGTAAAGGATCTGAGCACAACGGCATCTTTAATCCGAGGCTAAAATAAAGACAACATTTATGAATGATCATCAACTTCACAAATCATCCAACCAATTATTTTTTACTTTAATTACTACTCCAATCAATGTGTGATATCGTTATCTTATCCATTTGTATCATGCAATCAACAATAGTTGATATCTCGTTACTTTTTTATAAATTTCAAATAAAGAAGAATTTTAATTCATTGTGATGATTGTATTAGCAATAAAAGTCATCGACTATCTTTTGAGTCGATCTTGCGAGAGCATAATCGAAAATCATAATAAAGGTAAACATAAAAAGACATTCTTATATTTGTTACATACTCAATCAATATTATATTTCAATATAAATTTGATTAAATAATTTGAGTACATGATCTCAAGACTTAAAACATGGAATGAGCTTGTGAGCAATGTACTGAAGAAACGAAATATGCCGTATAGCCACGATGGAAACCAGGAAGCCTCGAGTAGGGTTCATAGTCAAAGCCGGTCAACATTCGGTATAGTAGGAGGTTTTTGGGTAGACATCTTATCGACGTGACCAAACATTTTCCAAAATCGAGCTGCATCATAACGTTTTGATCGTTTATTTCATGAACTGATCTCCTTGTAGATGGGATAAGATGGCGGTTTAGTTGACCAGGGAGAAAAGGTTTGACCAGGAACACGGCTTAGTTCCCGGTTATTTCCTCTGATTGGTATGTGAGATCTGATATGGAAGCTTGATGCAGTATAAAAGGTCCCAGTTGGCTCCATTTCTCTTCATCGATCCATTCGAGAAGCACTACAGAAGCATAATTTGCAACAGAGCATCACCTCCTCCTCGCTAGAAATGGCCATTCCAGTCATCGATTTCTCGAAGTTGGAGGGGTAAGGAAAGAGCTGAAACCTTGGCACGGATTGCCAATGGATGCCAAGAATGGGGCTTTTCTTCAGGTTTGCATCCCATTTGTCCGGTTCCTTCTTTCTCCTTACAGGGATCTTTTCGAGTTGACGCTGGTACTAAAGCAGAGGATTTAATTACTACTCCAATCAATGTGTGATATCGTTATCTTATCCTATTTGTATCATGCAATCAACAATAGTTGATATCTCGTTACTTTTTTATAAATTTCAAATAAAGAAGAATTTTATTCATTGTGATGATTGTATTAGCAAATAAAGTCATCGACTATCTTTTGAGTCGATCTTGCGAGAGCATAATCGAAATCATAATAAAGGTAAACATAAAAAGACATTCTTATATTTGTTACATACTCAATCAATATTATATTTCAATATAAATTTGATTAAATAATTTGAGTACATGATCTCAAGACTTAAACATGGAATGAGCTTGTGAGCAATGTACTGAAGAAACGAAATATGCCGTATAGCCACGATGGAAACCAGGAAGCCTCGAGTAGGGTTCATAGTCAAAGCCGGTCAAACATTCGGTATAGTAGGAGGTTTTTGGGTAGACATCTTATCGACGTGACCAAACATTTTCCAAAATCGAGCTGCATCATAACGTTTTGATCGTTTATTTCATGAACTGATCTCCTTGTAGATGGGATAAGATGGCGGTTTAGTTGACCAGGGAGAAAAGGTTTGACCAGGAACACGGCTTAGTTCCCGGTTATTTCCTCTGATTGGTATGTGAGATCTGATATGGAAGCTTGATGCAGTATAAAAGGTCCCAGTTGGCTCCATTTCTCTTCATCGATCCATTCGAGAAGCAATACAGAAGCATAATTTGCAACCAGAGCATCACCTCCTCCTCGCTAGAAATGGCCATTCCAGTCATCGATTTCTCGAAGTTGGAGGGTAAGGAAAGAGCTGAAACCTTGGCACGGATTGCCAATGGATGCCAAGAATGGGGATTCTTTCAGGTTTGCATCCCATTTGTCCGGTTCCTTCTTTCTCCTTACAGGGATCTTTTCGAGTTGACGCTGGTACTAAAGCAGAGGAATCTACCTGACCTGTTTGCAGCTGGTGAACCATGGGATTCCGGTGGAGCTCTTGGAACGCGTGAAGAAGGTGTGCTCCGAGTGCTACAGGCTCAGAGCGGAGGGCTTCAAGGCGTCCAAACCTGTGCAGATGTTGAACAAGCTGGTGGAAGAAGAAGGCGACGCCTCCGATGCTGAGCGCTTGGATAACGTGGATTGGGAGGATGTCTTCCTTCTCCAGGATGACAACGAGTGGCCGGCCAACCCTCCAGAGTTCAGGTGATCATCAACTTCCACGCAGGGCTCGTCAGGCTAATTGATATGCAGTTATAAGTGCCTAACGTATGCCCTCTTCATGCGCAATCTTGCAGGGAGACCATGAAGGAGTACAGGGAAGAGCTGAGGAAGCTGGCTGAGAAGGTGATGGAAGTAATGGATGAGAATCTGGGGTTCGAGAAGGGCTCCATCAGGAACTCATTCTCCGGAAACGGCGAGCATCAACCCTTCTTCGGCACCAAGGTGAGCCACTACCCACCGTGCCCGCGCCTGGACATGGTGAACGGCCTTCGCGCCCACACCGACGCAGGCGGCGTCATCCTCCTCTTCCAAGACGACCAAGTGGGCGGCCTGCAGATCCTTAAAGACGGGCAGTGGATCGACGTGCAGCCGGTGGCCAATGCCATAGTCATCAACACGGGAGACCAGATCGAAGTCCTCAGCAACGGGCGGTACAAGAGCGTGTGGCACCGCGTGCTGACGACCAGCGACGGCAACCGCCGCTCCATCGCTTCCTTCTATAACCCCTCCTTGAAGGCCACCATCGCTCCAGGGACCAACAAGGACGACTCTGCTACAGAGCTGTACCCCAAGTACGTATTCGGGGACTACATGGATGTGTACGTGAAGCAGAAGTTCTTGGCCAAGGAGCCGCGGTTCGCGGCAGTGAGAGCCGTGTGAGGATAGCAAAAGTGCACGTTGTCCACGAAGTTATATTGTTCCTTCGATTCAATTCTTCGCATGAGAAGAACGTTTGTTTGTATCAGATTATTCTTCATGTAATGAATAAAACGAGTCGTCTGCCTCTCGTCATTGATGATATCCTTTCTGACTTCTTCGGTTCTTTCATCACGTTGGATTGCTGCAGTGGTGTAATTGATAGACTACGGAGCCTCTCGAATGTACAGTATATATATATATATATATGTATATGTATATACTGTTTGAGAAAAAAAATTATTTCCCATATAATTACATTTTGCAATCACCTATGGTAAATGACCATTAGCACAAAATAATTATACTAATATTTTTTAATATTATAAATGCTAATTATGTTTTATATATTCCGCTTTTAATGTCTCTTTATTTTGCCTAATTTCCATTCCCTTCATATTAATGAATGGATTTACACCTAAATCAGGTTTGGACAAATTAAAAATGATCCTTAGGTTTCTTGATATTGAAATGTTCAAAATAGTTGGTGAGTATTTAGATTGATGTGGAGATTGGTTAATTTGCACCTACAATTATGTCACTCAAGATTTAAGGATGTACCCCTAAAGAATTAGTCTTGTGGAATTTTTATTCGATATATGTTTTTTCTCTAATGAAAGAATGTATATTTAAAAATTAATCTCGTGATAATGCATTAGGCTCATTTATTAACAATTGAGGTTTCAATACACAACATATCAACTTGTTTTAGTGGAGGAGAGATATCTGATTAATGAAATTAAATCTCATTTTACACTCGATGATGATGATGATGATGATAATAATAATAATAATAATATAAATATAAATATAAATATAAAGAAATTAGGTTCGGTATACACGGAAGGTTAAGTAATGACAAAGGCAGTACGAGTTGATGAGTTGGATATGAATCATCGTGGAAGCCTGTCATTTTGGTCTCATCCAGAGCGAGGGCCCGGCCGCCGGTGGTCGTAGCCACCCTATTAACGTGATGAGCATTCTCCTTACCGAGTCAAGCTTCCTGTTTGTCCATTTATCTCATGAGTTACTGGCTGTGACTTTGATGCTTACTGTGTGGACGTACTCTTGGTCAACGTCTCGTACTACAACCGCGGAAAGAAGGTAGACCTGCAACTCGTGGGGTTACTTCCTGGTTGCTTCTTCTGATTGGTACGTAAGATCTGAAACCCATGCTTTGTGCACTATAAAAGGACCCCAATTGCCTCCATTTCCTTTCATCGATCACCATTCGAGAAGCAGTATAGTAGTAGCAGAGTTGGCAACCGGATCACCCCATCTGTCTTTTGGAGAAATGGCCGTTCCAATCATCGATTTCTCGAAGCTGGAGGGGGAGGAGCGAGCCGAAACCTTGGCACAGATTGCCAATGGATGCGAAGAATGGGGTTTCTTTCAGGTCTGTTATCATGGCTTTGTTTTCTTTTTCCGCGGGTCCTCTTCTTTCTCCTTCCGATGTTCTTATGAAGTCGATGCGTTTGCAGCTGGTGAACCATGGGATTCCGGTGGAGCTCTTGGAACGCGTGAAGAAGGTGTGCTCGGAGTGCTACAGGCTCCGAGCCGAGGGCTTCAAGGGGTCCAAGCCTGTGCATCTGTTGAACAAGCTGGTGGAAGAAGAAGGCGAAGCTGCCGACGCTAAGCGCTTGGACGACGTGGACTGGGAGGATGTCTTCCTACTCCAGGACGACAATGAGTGGCCGTCCAACCCACCGGAGTTCATGTAATCATCAGCTTCCTATCGGGACTTGTTAGGCTGATTGATATGTGGTTTTACTCCGTCTGTCCAAGTGCTGAAAGTTTGCACGATCATGCAGGGAGACCATGAAGGAGTACAGGGAAGAGCTGAGGAAGCTGGCGGAGAAAGTGATGGAAGTGATGGACGAGAATCTGGGCTTTAAGAAGGGCTCCATCAAGAGTGCATTCTCCGGAAACGGGGAGCATCATCCCTTCTTCGGCACCAAGGTGAGCCACTACCCGCCGTGCCCACGCCTGGACCTGGTGAACGGCCTTCGCGCCCACACCGACGCAGGCGGCGTCATCCTCCTCTTCCAAGACGACCAAGTGGGCGGCCTGCAGATCCTTAAAGACGGGCAGTGGATCGACGTGCAGCCAGTGGCCAATGCCATCGTCATCAACACGGGAGACCAGATCGAGGTCCTCAGCAACGGGCGGTACAAGAGTGTGTGGCACCGCGTGCTGACGACCAACGACGGCAACCGTCGCTCCATCGCTTCCTTCTACAACCCCTCCTTGAAGGCCACCATCGCTCCGGGGACCAACAAGGACGACTCTGCTACAGCGCTGTACCCCAAGTACGTGTTCGGGGACTACATGGATGTGTACGTGAATCAGAAGTTCTCGCCAAAGGAACCCCGCTTTGAGGCAGTCAAAGCTCTGTGAGGATCGGAAAATGCACAATTATTGGAATTTACTTCTCTTATATATAGATATATATATATATATATATATATATATATATATATATATATATATATATATATTCCTTATTGTAAGCTTACAATGAATGATTCTTTGTGGTGTTTTATAAACATGTGTAATTTAATTAATGCTTTTGTTTTGACTTAGCATAAATAAAATAAACAAAATTTATGTTTTGATTTATACATTCAAAATCCATATGAATGATGTGAAGTAAGTAAGTGATTTTTTTTTAAATAATTTTTTTTTATCAAATTTCGAGTACGTAATGATTCAAAATATTATGGAGCATAAAAAATATTTCAGAAAATCTAAAATTTCAAAACAAAAAAAAAATCCTATGCCCAAAAGAATAAGATCATAAAATTACAAGAATCTGATTGTGTTTCTAATCACATTTTATCTGACACAATTAAATGGAGCCTGAGACAGCGGTTGAGTTGATGGGAACCCTACTCGCTCTCATGTCCCAATCTCCAAACCGCAAATCACAGTCTTATCTACCTGTTGTGTGTGCCGTGTCCTTAGCTTGGCTTCAACTGCCGACAGGCGCATTTGGGAGGGAGTGAGTGGACGGAATGGTCGTGTTGTGGGCGGCTAAGCTTATCAACCTACGCTTCCTTGCTGACGTAACCAATAACGTTGCTGATGACGTACGATGGCGAGAAATATCTCCCTCATTTGGCCAATATTGAATCTAAGAAATAATATTGCATCCTTTGTAGCAGTATTTTTCACTGGTCCTTCCTTTAAAACTAGGGAAGGACTAGTGCTGACGTGACCATATATAATATGTGTTACTAATTTTTTTATTATCAAAATTGATTCTGTATGAATAATATATATCGCATTGATTGATAAGATAAATTATATTTATTATCTTTCAAAGTCAGTAATGATTAGTACGTAGATGTCAATTTTTTGATTGATTAAAAATAATAATTTAAAAAATAATAATAAAATTTAAAATCTCTTATATTGTTTGGGATTGGTCGAGTGTTGTCCTTCGACAAACAGCTTTCCCTTCTCACTCGTCCTCTATCGCCATCAGTGTTTCTCACTCATCACGTGAAGTAGGCATCACGGTCTTGTCGAACCGCAATGCCATGTGACCCAATCCCCACAGCCACCACAAAAGTACAATGCCTCCACCGCACTGACCTTTGTGTCTCTCTGCCACTTACCCACGTCATTTCCTCCACCACCACATAAGACCACATTGTTCATATTCGACTAAGACATCTTGACTCGATTACTATATATATATATATATATATATATATATCCTTTGAGTTACTATTCATTAAATAATTATTAGGATTGATTAGGGGCATTCAAATTAAATTGAAAAATCAAAAAAGGAACCTAAATCAAATCAGTTCATCGATAATTTAATTATGAAGACTATAAATTATTTCAGTTTAAAACAATATTCGTTCTTCGTTCCGATCGAATCAAGTTGATTTTAATTTAAAAAAATATCAACTCAACCTAAATGTCTCAAATATCATAAAATCTCTTCCCCATAAGTTCATTCTTCTTTCTCGTCCTTTTATTGGCCTTGCTCTCTTAATCTTTTTTTTATCACCCTTCTTCACTAATATTTTTTTTTATTGATTTATATACATCATTGTATGTTGTTATTATCAAGAAAAAAAAGTACTACATGCAAAGTTGTTAAATTGATTAGATAGGTCGGAAATGATTCTTGTTCGAAGTATTTTGCTTTAATCGAATCAAACTATTTTTTTTCAGTTTGATTTGATTTGACCCTTAATAGTTTAGTTCGAAACACTCCTATGATTGATATATTTGACTTTAATTAAAACCTTTATATTTTAAATCCATTTGTAATATCTTATGCTTTTAATATTATTGATCATCTAATGATAATTATCATGATAGATCATAAGTTCAAATATTACGTCTGTTCTCTTTGTTTTACCTAATATATTTAATTAAAATATTTATAGAATACTCCTTCATTATTTTGGAAGTACACCATTCTTTTGAGTGAAGTTCATGAGTCAATCTTAGGTAATTGGATCATTTCCTGATAGCTTAAGCCATTGATCTTATATATTAATGGTGCCATATATGTTTATTAAATTTTAAATATTCTTTTGATTTAAATTAATTATTACCTTCACTATTATTATATTCAAATTTTATATTTAAAAAAAAGTAAAAGAAAAGAAAAATCCTCCCCTGCATTGACCATTCACACCTGCACGTCAAAGTATGAAATGCTGATAATAACCCATCTTCGTCGACGAGTATACGCCCAAAAACGAAGTCACGAAACTTCTTGCAGCGGAAGCTGAGCGAGAAACGAGAATGGATGGCCTGAAGGTGGAGGAGGAGCACTGCATGTAAGTACGCCTGCAACCCTACCATCTCTCTCTCTCTCTCTCTCTCTCTCTCTCTCTCTCTCTCTCTCTCTCTCTCTCTCTTATCGCGATCGGTGGAAGGGTCTCACCACATGTAGCTTAAAGGTTCGAGACGAGCCACGTCCTGGGGGCCCTCCTGGCGTCCTCCCCACTGCTCAAACAAGCCTGGGGCCGCTGCGTGCACGCCAATGCCGGAGGCTCCAGCTTCGTCCTCCAACGCTGCGACGACGCCGTCTACGTCGCCTTCTCCTCCACGCCGTCGTCCACGCCCACTGCACTCGGCGGCGGATTCTTCGACCCTGTTCCTATCTCCAGCGGCGGCCACGAGCTCTTCGCGCCGCTGGAGGGAGCCGCGCAACCGGTGCTCGTCCATGCCGGCGCTCTCCATCTCTTTCTGAGCTCCTACCGCAGCCCCGATTTCCAGGTGAACACACACCCACGCACAATTCTACTCCATTGGATTAGCGTTTCCGTGCTTAGATTTTGTGACTCGCTGGTGATCGATCGCATCATTTGGATCCAGAAAACGCGTCCACGAGATGTGGAAGCCTTTTTCTGTTCTTGAGTGGGGATTACGATCTTTTGGACTTGGAACTGCTCATCCCACTTTTGCTCATGTCAATCACCACACCCACAAGTGGATTTCAAAGTCAAACATGACCACCTTTAGGCTTATGGATTCACATCGAAGGTTGTGATTCGGCGCAAAAAGATTTGTGCCTCTACTTTTCCTTTGATCCTCCTGATCACACTAATCAATATCACCTTACAGCAAAATAATTACCCTGCTTCGCATGTTCTAATCCGTCTGTGTCAGCCATTAAAGTGTGTTCCAGATTATGGATTTCTCTGATACAAAGGGAAGCTTTAGTGATGATCATGTTGATTTGTGATATGTTCTAGAGGAAGATCGATAAGAGTCAGTCAGAATCATGTTTGATTCTCTGGTCTAAAGCTCGTTATCACCCATGGCGAGTCAAGAAGACTGGCCATGTCCAAACAGTTGCAGTCGGCCTACGCCGGTAGGCCATCGCCAAAGTCTTGGTCAAAACAACAAGTTCAAAATTTGACCTGCTTACCCCAAAATTGAAGTCATTTTGCTTCTGTTGGTGTTTGCCTATGATTGCGTTAAGATTGCTAGTTGTGATTTCACGTTTTGGACGGGTTTCGTATCGATGGAGTGATGCTCCGAGAAGATGTGAAGATTCCACGCTTTCTTCTTTGGCTTTTTGGTTGGATTTGTAGCTCATGACAGGAACAATGTTCTGATCTTTCTTCTTCCTCCATGGTCAGATGCTGATAACAGAGACCAGAAACAAGTCGGTCATATTCGCAGGCCACTCCGTGGGAGGTTCCATCGCCTCCCTTGCGGCCCTTTACTTCCTCTGCTCGTCTTCTCGACCCGACGCTCCATCACCGGCTTCCCTCTTGTGCATCACCTTCGGAAGCCCGCTGCTCGGAGACGAGACGCTCTCTCGAGCGATTCTGAGGGAAAGGTGGGGCGGAAGGTTCTGCCATGTCGTGTCGCAGCACGACATCATGCCCAGGCTGCTCTTCTGCCCTGTGAACGCCCTGCCTCCTCAGCTGGCAATGTCGATCTGCACCTTGATGCAGTCATGGCATCTCTCGATGCGTTATCTGCAGTTTCCGAGACCTGCGCTGCAGCTCACCGACGACCAGAAAGCAGAACTGCAGGGATACATCTCGATGCACATCGATGCAGCAGCATCGGAGCAAACGCAGCACATCAGCCGTTATCGGCCCTTCGGAAACTACGCTTTATGCTCTGCGGAAGGCGCGGTGTGCATCGACGATCCGCTCGTTGCAGCGAAGATGCTTCATCTGACATTTACGACAGGTTCTGAGAGCATCAACTTCGAGGAGCAGCACATCTCCTACGGGGATCTCGTGGTAGAGCTATCACAAAAGCTACAATTTAAGAGAAGACTCCACCTCGAAGAAGACGCTCCAAAGTCCAACCGCAGCGCCGGGGTCTCACTGGCTCTGGAGGCATCAGGGATCGGAATCCAGGTAGATCACTGTCCCTCGCGATCAAACATTCGCAGAAGAACATTAATCTCGCTTGAATGATCGATGTGGATGACAGGACATGGGCGCCATGGAGGCTCGAGAATGGCTCGAGACGAGCATGCGCCGACGGCCGAAGCTGCATTGTGCCAGTCTCGCTATCAAGCTCGCCAAGGTGACGCCTTGTCGCGCCCAGATCGAATGGTACAAGGCCCTGTGCGACGACGACACGGGCTACTACGACAGCTTCAAGCTCCGGAAGGCTTCCAAGAAAGACGCGAGGGTGAACATGAACCGCATCAGGCTCGGCCAGTTCTGGGACGAGCTGCTCGACATGATCCAGAACAACAAGCTACCTCCCGACTTCCACAAGCGAAGCAAGTGGGTGAATGCAGCTCAGTTCTACAAGCTCCTGGTGGAGCCGCTCGACATCGCGGAGTACTACAGATGCCAGTGGCCCAGGACCAGGCGCCATTACCTGACTCATGGTAGGGAGAGGAGGTACGAAGTGTTCGACAGATGGTGGAACGATCGCAACAAGGAGGCCCCCGAGAAGGCGGCGGCTCATCGGAAGAGGAGCAAGTTTGCTGGGCTGACGCAGGACTCGTGCTTCTGGGCCAAGGTGGAGGAGGCGAGGGACAGCGTGAAGAATGCTTGGGCCGAGAAGAACCCCACGAAGCTGGTGAAGCTTTGGGAGAACCTGCACGGTTTCGAGAGCTACGCCAACGGACTGATGCGGAGGAAGGAGGTGTCGGTGGATGTGTTGGCTCCGCTATCGAGTTACAGCTTGTGGGTGGAAGAGCTGAAGGATCTGAAGTCGAAGCAGGCGTGCCGTCTTCCTTCGTCCTCTGTATTGGTCGGAGTGACAGGAGGCACGTAGAAGGACAAGAGAATCCCCCATCTCATCGACGTTGTAACCGAGATCAGTCTGTGACATTTTGTTGGAAAAAATATCGTATCGGAATAATTTTTTTCTTATTTACATATTAAAATAAGTTCTTTATTAAAATATTAATTTATTATAAAAAATAAATATTAATTAGAGTAATAGAATTTTTCTAGAATAAGTAAAAGATCAATAATATAAAAAACATAGATCTTAGATCAACAATAACATACCATAATCATCATATATAGATTTCATCAAAGAAAATATTTAGGTAAGTAAGTATATCAAAAATAACCTCAGAGAAGATAAATCATAGTTTATTGCAAGAGTTTTTAACATAAAATTTAAATCAAAATCCATAAAATTTAACCACTTGATCGTGTAGTAAAAAACTATATTTTCTTTCTCCACTCTCTCTATTCTTTTTTTTTTATTACACCATCACTGTTTTGACAGTTCATTCCGCATGCCACTCATCTAAGTTGTAATCGAAATCAGTCTGTGACATTTTGTTGGAAAAAGCTATCATAGTCGAATAATTTTTATCTTTATTTGTATATTAAAATAGATTTTTTTATTAAAATATTAATTTATTATTAAATAAATAAATATTAATTAGAGTAACATAAACGATAAACGGTAAAACAATGAATCATTGACAAAGTGAGATATCAAATTTTTACATAAAAAACTTAATACGAGAAAAATCATAAGATCATAATAATAGATTTACGATAGAATTTTTCTAGAATAAGTAAAAGATCATAATAATATAAAAAACATAGATCTTAGATCAACAATAACATATCATCATCATCATATATAGATTTCATCAAAAAAAATATTTAGGTAAGTAAGTATATCAAAAAATAACCTCAGAGAAAACAAATCATAGTTTGTTGCAAGAATTTTTAACATAAAATTTGAATCAAAATTGATAAAATTTAACCACTTGATCATGTAATAAAAATCTATACTTTCTTTCTCCTCTCTCTCTCTCTCTCTATTCTTTTTCTTTTTCTACACCGTCATTTGCTTTCACAATTCATTCCGCACGCCACTCACACCACACATGTCTTCATTTTTTCTTTTAATAAATCATATTTGGGCTCAATGTCCAAATTGTATGGGGATAGATTTAGCAGTCAGTACTTTCCGCTAAAAGCTTTCGATGTCAATGATTATTAATTACTGATATTAATTAAATAGCAGACATCTGCTTACGAGTAATGCTTTCCAATGATGCTCGATTTCCTCCGTCCTCATCTTAAAAAAGATATGTATCTTTCTGCACCCAACAAGCGTGCAGCTAAACCAAAAAATGGAACTGTTGCTGGAGATCGGGAGTGGATCGTCTTTGAAGGGAGAGTTGACAGGAAAAAGAAGCAGCAGCAGCAGTGGACACACATCGGTGGTGGTGGCGATTGCATGCGCGGGCATGAGAGAGACGTGACAAAGAGGGTTTGATGCTCTCCTCCACTTCACTCTCGTTTGCTCAAACCCATCTTTGTTCCCCCACAGTGACTCCATTGTGATCACAAGAAGCACGTTTGAGAATTCCATCATCTGATTACTGTGTACTGCTTGATGTACAGTATCTCTGTGTTCCAAGCTTTCAAGGCATGAAACCTAATGTCAATGAAGGTAAAAGGCAGGACAGAATAAATGTGCTTGTTATAATTGTTCTTAATATTCCAGATAGCTTTAAAATAATTGAAACACTTGGATCATAGGATATAAGAACTTTGGTCCTAAAAGTGCCCAAAAGGCATGCTGATATCCTCCAAAGATCACATAATAAAAGAGAACAATACATGTGGAACACGACCGATCAATAGTACCCACAGAAAGGACGAAGAATAATGACATGTCGATCGATGCTGGGAAATCAACGCATAATGTTAGTGGATCAATTTCACATGTGCTCCAGTGATCATTAAGAAAGCACTCCATCTGATATGGATCACATCTTCGTACGCGCACTAATGAAACTTTTTGTTTTTTTCTTGCGATAAAATTAAGTAGATATTATTGGAAGAGAGAGAGAGAGAGAGAGAGAGAGAGAGAGAGAGAGAGAGAGAGAGAGAGAGAGAAAACTAAAGTATATATCTTCACTAAACTTGATGTACGATTTATGTTGTTCGACTCTCTATCTATATATTCACATAAAAAAATTAATTTTTTCGTTACGTGAGATTAACTAGACGATTATCAAGTTATTTTCACTTAAGAATAAATTTTTTATATATCATCTCAAATTTATATTTCTTAAAAAATTAAAAATATCCTTTCTAAACACCCTTGATTGAATCCCAAAAGCATATATAGTATTTCTTACTTTTTGTTCTTCCACATTAAAACCAAGATATATATATATATATAATTAAACTCTTATTATTATGTTTCCTTCCTTTTTTATTATAGTAGAATTTCTTATATCATTGATATACTGACTTTAGAAATCTCAAAATAATTATCAATCTCAACATCAACATCACTAATTATTATTATTATTATTATAATATATATATATATATATATGCCTTGTAAGTCAATCACGTGAGTGATGATGTATATGACATGACATGTAGTCTTTTTATTTATTATTATTTTATTTTTTTTATTTTATATTACTTATTGTATACATATATATTGTGATATCTGTAGATCTACACAATGAGAATCGGATCGTGATGAGATCAAGATTGATCCGCTTTTAAACATAAATCCTAAATAATCCCGATCATAGGTTACTCGAGAGGAACATCGAAATAATTGGATATACTAGTGTACTGTATATCTGTCCATATGATGGAGGCAGTTGGTCTTATAGCTACTCATGTGAGGACACTATGGATATAGTGCATGTGCTCATTGGAGAATAAGTTCATTGATTGATCCACTTACAAAATGTTGAATGGTTAATGATACCTAACGTTAAACAGCGATTCTATAGTTCAAATTGTGTATTTGGTCATTAGATTTGAGACACTAAAAATATCTTGTATGAGTATTCCATTCTTTGATGTCAGACTTATAAGTTTGAGAGTTTCAAATATGGTACAACTAATTCTCAAGAATGACAGTAAACTTTACGAAGTCAAATGAGTGTCAATAGAGGATCATTCACTCTTGGTATCATGAGAGAAATATCCCATGTGTTCTTGCTCAAACAAATCCCTGGTCATGGTCATTCGGATTGGGAGTGAAAGAGTTCTCCAGGAGAATCCGATTAAAATGAGACTTTAGTAGAAACTGTAAGGGTCTGATAACACCATGCTCGATATACAATCTCTATGTTATTAGATAGATGAGGGACTATAGGTATACGATAACGAAGGATAGATAGGTCCAATGGATTGGATTTCCCCCCCCCCCCCCCCCCCCCCCCCCCCCCCCCCCCCCCCCCCCCCCCCCCCCCCCCCCCCCCCCCCCCCCCCCCCCCCCCCCCCCCCCCCCCCCCCCCCCCCCCCCCCCCCCCCCCCCCCCCCCCCCCCCCCCCCCCCCCCCCCCCCCCCCCCCCCCCCCCCCCCCCCCCCCCCCCCCCCCCCCCCCCCCCCCCCCCCCCCCCCCCCCCCCCCCCCCCCCCCCCCCCCCCCCCCCCCCCCCCCCCCCCCCCCCCCCCCCCCCCCCCCCCCCCCCCCCCCCCCCCCCCCCCCCCCCCCCCCCCCCCCCCCCCCCCCCCCCCCCCCCCCCCCCCCCCCCCCCCCCCCCCCCCCCCCCCCCCCCCCCCCCCCCCCCCCCCCCCCCCCCCCCCCCCCCCCCCCCCCCCCCCCCCCCCCCCCCCCCCCCCCCCCCCCCCCCCCCCCCCCCCCCCCCCCCCCCCCCCCCCCCCCCCCCCCCCCCCCCCCCCCCCCCCCCCCCCCCCCCCCCCCCCCCCCCCCCCCCCCCCCCCCCCCCCCCCCCCCCCCCCCCCCCCCCCCCCCCCCCCCCCCCCCCCCCCCCCCCCCCCCCCCCCCCCCCCCCCCCCCCCCCCCCCCCCCCCCCCCCCCCCCCCCCCCCCCCCCCCCCCCCCCCCCCCCCCCCCCCCCCCCCCCCCCCCCCCCCCCCCCCCCCCCCCCCCCCCCCCCCCCCCCCCCCCCCCCCCCCCCCCCCCCCCCCCCCCCCCCCCCCCCCCCCCCCCCCCCCCCCCCCCCCCCCCCCCCCCCCCCCCCCCCCCCCCCCCCCCCCCCCCCCCCCCCCCCCCCCCCCCCCCCCCCCCCCCCCCCCCCCCCCCCCCCCCCCCCCCCCCCCCCCCCCCCCCCCCCCCCCCCCCCCCCCCCCCCCCCCCCCCCCCCCCCCCCCCCCCCCCCCCCCCCCCCCCCCCCCCCCCCCCCCCCCCCCCCCCCCCCCCCCCCCCCCCCCCCCCCCCCCCCCCCCCCCCCCCCCCCCCCCCCCCCCCCCCCCCCCCCCCCCCCCCCCCCCCCCCCCCCCCCCCCCCCCCCCCCCCCCCCCCCCCCCCCCCCCCCCCCCCCCCCCCCCCCCCCCCCCCCCCCCCCCCCCCCCCCCCCCCCCCCCCCCCCCCCCCCCCCCCCCCCCCCCCCCCCCCCCCCCCCCCCCCCCCCCCCCCCCCCCCCCCCCCCCCCCCCCCCCCCCCCCCCCCCCCCCCCCCCCCCCCCCCCCCCCCCCCCCCCCCCCCCCCCCCCCCCCCCCCCCCCCCCCCCCCCCCCCCCCCCCCCCCCCCCCCCCCCCCCCCCCCCCCCCCCCCCCCCCCCCCCCCCCCCCCCCCCCCCCCCCCCCCCCCCCCCCCCCCCCCCCCCCCCCCCCCCCCCCCCCCCCCCCCCCCCCCCCCCCCCCCCCCCCCCCCCCCCCCCCCCCCCCCCCCCCCCCCCCCCCCCCCCCCCCCCCCCCCCCCCCCCCCCCCCCCCCCCCCCCCCCCCCCCCCCCCGACGTCGTGGCCTAGTACATTTATAATCAATGAGTCAAGTGAATTATTATACAAATAATAATTTATTGAACTAGAAGAAGTTTTGACAAGTATGACTCACGGTCAGCTTGATATCGAGCCTAGAAGGTCACACATATATGATAGATATTGTGACGAGTAGAGGTTTGAATATGAGATATTTGTTAAAGCCCCTATCTTATTGGATATCAAGTAAGCCTCTGAATTATTGGATCATAT
Source organism: Musa balbisiana (assembly GCA_004837865.1). Classification (NCBI taxonomy): domain Eukaryota; kingdom Viridiplantae; phylum Streptophyta; class Magnoliopsida; order Zingiberales; family Musaceae; genus Musa; species Musa balbisiana. Next base: position 10,347,998 of record CM017193.1, on the reverse strand, counting down.
GGATGAGACCTAATAAGAGATTATTAAATAGAGATATACTAATCTAAGAGGCTTAGATAGTTGGATGAAGATTCAATACATAATAGGACAGGATTCATTAGGGTTAAGTTGATAGGAGGCCTTTATAAATAGAAGAGAACCAAAGGACCATAGGTTGGGCCATTTTTTCTACCACCTCTTATTTTCCTCTCCCCTTGTCCTCTTCAGCTAGTAGGTATAGAGATTTGAGTAGTGATTGGAGGAGTATCTTCGTAACCCCTACCGTGTTAATCACTACTAGAGAAGAGGACATTTGACCTTCTTCACCCTCTCCCACAGATATATAAGATTTTAGAGAGCACAATCTTCTTAAGTAATATAACTATCTCACATGTGATTTTTAATTTCGTGAATTTTTACGTATCGCACGACGATAAATATCTTTTTAGAAAATTTGAGATTTTTGTTTTCTGTTCTTCCGCTACGTATGTGATGTCACCGTAGATTTTTCTATATATATATATATATATATATATTGGTGATTATAATTGATGACTTGATGTTAACATCGAATTATTTTGTTATCTTTGATATCAAAACCTACTTCCAATCATATACTTCAATAAAAAAACTGGCGACCTTTTTGATCAGGCAATCTCAAAACTACACCTTTTAGAAAGTATTACATTTAGTTTCTTAATCATATTCTAATATATCAAAACTACACATGTTTTTATCTTCTTCCATGTGCGCTGACATAACACTTACATATTTGTTTAGGTTAATGGCCACTTAATTAAGGACATGACTTGATGGTGATAGGTCATCAAATCACAGTTTGAAAGCCTTTTTTCATCAGATAATTAATCTTGTGCACATGGTAATTGAGATCATAATTCACAATTTTTGCCTCTAGTGTTGCATGCTTATCCAAATCCTAGCTATTATTCCTTGCTTGGACTCCATCAATATCATAGATAGTTGATCTAATCATCTAAGTTATGTGAGAGCAACCTCTTACTTTTCCTTGTTGTTGTTGTTGTTGTTGTTGTTGCTTCTTCCTATGTTCTTCCTTGGTTGAGCATTATCACTTTGGACCACTAAAGGAATTTTGTCTAATATTGCTTGCAGCATTTCAGTAATGTTTCTTATGTTCTTTTCCCACAAATTCTCTTTTTCTGTAGGTCTTCAGTTTGCATAATGCATGCTAGCTTATAGAATGTAATCTAAGTTCTATTTACTACATGATCATAAACTTTCAGGTGAAAATGTCCTCCTGCATGCATGTATGAGATTTTGTGGGACAATGTTATTTTATGTTTTTCATCACTTTAATATCGTGCCAATAAATAATCTATGGCAGCCTAATCAACATGAAGAGGACATGAGATAAACACTAAAAGAAAACGCTAAATATATTATAAAAAGCCTATCAGGTTATGGTAATAAAGATTACTGTTTACTCAAAATTAATAATAGCATCGAAGGGATCTCTACGAGTACCCTACTTGATTTCGGTCTTTATACTGATAGATCATCCAATGGATATCCGAATCCCTCATTCGGTCCAACAGACTCCTTATGCACATTAATCCAAGCTAAGTTAAGCTAACTCATACTTCATCATCGACATTCACCACAACATCTCTTGATATGTTTTTCTCAAAAAATCTATATTTTCTTTCTAAAGTTTGAAAAAATAACCACTAAAGAAAAATCCGATGAAAGATACAAATTTTCAATGTTAATTATACCTCTTCAAAGACAATAAAGAGCTTAAAATTCCTTATACCGTGTGTTGCATCAGAAAAATTTCGATACGTTTTATCTCTTTGTATTCGCTTCTTCCTTCTTCATAGTAAACTCTTCTTCATGTTCTTGACAGGGATTGCAGATGTGAAAGCAAAGGTAGTGCATGATTCCTTCTCTGTGGCTTTCAAGCATAGTTAGATTACAAGAACTGATGCCCCTTTTGAACTTTGGCATCCCCCACCTCATATCCAACCTCTATTTTATTCTGCACAAATCCATGACATACTGAGAGCTGAAAAAGCAGTCAATCAAATTAGTCTTGAATAGCAACTTACACTTCCATCTCCTGTTGATGTGTTCTTCCATGAGTGCACAACTTCAATTTCATGCTTATGTTATCTTGACAATCTCGTCAATGATGTGCTGCAGGCCATCCAAAGTCTAATGACATGAATGAACTTTAAGCTCGCAGATCATAACATTATTCAGCAGCCCTCATGCAACTTGGATCATAAATATCGAGGTTTGGTTAGCAAAGTTGGTAGCATCCTCTATTGGCTCAGTTGTTTGAGTTCTGAAGAAACACTGATGTGTTTCACTGGCAACTTGTCAGCAGCTACACATTTGATCTTTGTTCAGATAAAGATGATTGATGCTTGACAATGAGATCTACAAAAGCTAATTGTTCAAGAGAGTGATTCCCCTCTAACATAGTTTCAGATAATTTCATAGCAGGAGATGGACATGAGGGAAGCATCAATCAAAGTGTTCCAACTAATGTTCTTAGCCGGATGTCCAAAAGTATGATGACTACTTACCATAATGAACAAAACAGTGGTCAAATGATTCCTATGGTTACTTTCAAGCACAGTAGATCAGAATATCTGAACACCTTTTTGACTTGTGGCATCATCAAACCTCTATTTCTGAACAAATGCTTGGATGGTTTGAACAGTATTTTTATCCTCTCCATGACTGGATATGTATGAGAGAATGTAAACAACTTGCAAGCAGCTTATGATTCATCTTGGACAATCTAGTGAATTATGCAGTGCATTTAGATTTGTGATTACTCTCTTCAAGAAGCTGTTTCTGAGATGTATCGCATTGCACCAATTAGGCTTTGCAGGTTGCTTTGGCATCAAAACATGAGTTTAGCATGCAGATAAACATCTCTTATATAAATGGGAGTAAGATTGTTGGTAAAGACAAAGAGCAAAGTGATGCCTTTCACTGTTGCACCACTCACTACAAAGATTAAGTAAGTGGATGTGAGATGGCTGTGTTAGAGAGAAATCACATGCCATTATGCCATGAATTAGCTGCTTACTTTAGTGCTTCAATAAAACCTAAAAGTGGTAGAAAAAAGTTCTTTATAAGACGATAAATATTAAACTAATACGATGATAATGATGTGGGATTGACAAGACTCATATGACACATTCAAATATTAACATGATCGTGATAACAATAAAATCGTAAAATCATAACTAAGATTCACGTTCGAATAGATCTGATGTGGTTTAATTGTCATCTTTCGGGATTGATATTGACGGGGTTTCGTTGACACATCGAAAATCTATTAAGTAGATTAAAAAGATTAAATATTTATGAAAAACCTTAATAGTGAGACCACTAAACCTAATCGCATATATTAAGGGAGGATTAGCTAAAGCAATAGGTAAAGGGTCCATCACATCATAGACCTCGCGACGTCAAGTGCAGTGCCCATGGACAGCGACGTCGATACACCAACCCCTCGTCTTTACCTCCGTCAAAGAATCAATTATTGACCTCCGACTACGGGACCCACATCTGGAAACCCAACGCGGCGTAAGGTCGATGCGTCGGGTACCTATAACATACGTTTTGCACAAGTAAAGAATTCTAGCCTTACCGTTCACTACCCGCGTTACATGCCCTGATGGACGAGGACCAGGTCTATGAGTCCCGCATGGGCCCCGCATCCCCTTCGAATTGCCATGCGAGTACTTCAGTGGGGTACAAACCAACCGTTGTGACGTGGTCAAAAAATAATTATTTTTTATGATATAAGAATCCAAGTGAGAAAAATCTCCAGAAAAATAGAACAAAAAGGAAGAAAAATAAAATCTCCTGATTTCAATTTCATTAATGCATCAAAATAGCAGATTTCATCAAATAAGAAGAAGGATCCACTCAAATTATTGCTTTATCTACCATCATTTTTGTTATTGTTACTGTTATCATTACTACTATCATTTTAACACCTCAGACAATGGCATCTTTCTTATCAGAAACACACAATCGCTCAACAAGAAGAGCCATTAATGACCTCTCTCTCCCTCGCTCTCTCAATCTCCTCTATATATTCAGAGAAGACAAAAGCAGTCCTATCACTTCTCCTCTCTTCCTTCATTAAATTCGCTTGTGCTTTCAGAGCAGCAGCAACAGAAGAAACACGGTGAAGTTGATGCACAAGGCAAGAGATCTCTGAACTCTTTTTTCTCCATTCAATTTGTGCCTCTAGTTTGGTGCTTGCATGCATGCATGCATCGTTGTCGAGGAGGAAGAAAAGGTCGGAAGCAAGAGATTTAACGGGGAAGAGATAGAAACAGTGGTGGACGCATTAAGGGGTGCTCGCAGCAGGTAGAGGGAGAGATTAGGCTCTGATACAGAGTAGAGAGCGGTAGTGGAGGTTGGGGGTCGACGCCGCGTCGTTGACCTCCGCGTCAAAGCGTGGCAATTGGCACGCTGTCCTTTGGTGCTTCTATCGATAGATTCTTCTCGCTGCCTCCCCACCTCTATATAAAGCCGCGACCCAGCAACCGTCTCTCCCTCACTGCCTTCCACACCTCCTCTGTTCCTTCTTCTCGGTAGTAATTGCCTCGGTTTTGTAGCACGAACTGAGCCACTTTTTGCTTGTTTCTCCTTTAGTTGTCTCTTTTTCTGGAGAACAGATCGTTTTATTACGAAGGAGAGGTGACTTCCTTGTGCCGTAGCTTCCACCTCTCTCTCTCTCTCTCTCTGCTGCCATTAGAATAGTGAGGCAAAAGGGTCTCACCTTTGCTGTGTTTTCTCTGTTTTTGGACGCAAGATGGGTTACCAACCACCGGCTTTTACTCCCATGGATGTCTCGGTTGAGCTCGGCCATGAGCATCAGCTCCAGGGGGCCACCAAGTGCTACGATGACGATGGGCGGCTCAAGAGGACCGGTAAAGATCGAAACTGGTTTTTTTAGTCCACTTCTTGCTTCTTCGCTCTAGATTCTTGCTTTCGTCGTCTGAAGGAGGAAAGTTTTGGGCTTTTCCTTGGTTTCAGGGACCGTGTGGACGGCCACCGCCCACATCGTCACGGCGGTGATCGGGTCCGGAGTGCTGTCGTTGGCCTGGACCATAGCGCAGCTCGGCTGGGTCGCCGGCCCGGTGGTCATGTTCCTCTTCTCGTTCGTCACGTACTACACCTCCACTCTGCTCGCTGACTGCTACCGGTCCGGCGACCCCATCACCGGGAAGCGCAACTACAACTACACGGATGCGGTCCACGCGTACCTCGGTGAGTTCGCGCAAACGACATGGCCAAGGTGACATCTTTCCGCCAGTTGTAGACCGAGTGCTTGCTTACCTCCCCTTCTTGCCTCGAACAACACAGGTGGGCTAAAGGTCAAGCTGTGTGGATTCATCCAGTACGCCAACCTCTTCGGCGTCGCCATTGGCTACACCATAGCCGCTTCCCTTAGCATGATGTGAGTGGGTGCAAACAACACGAGCTTTCACTCTTGTTCCGGGAGAAAGCTTCTTTCTTTCTCATTCTAAACTAGTGGCTCTGTTTTTGCTGCGGGAAACAGGGCGATCAAGAAGTCCGATTGCTTCCACGAGAAAGGGCACAAGAACCCATGCCACGCCTCTAGCAATTCTTACATGATCATGTTCGGCGTCGCGGAGATTTTTTTGTCGCAAATCCCCGACTTCGATCAGATATGGTGGCTCTCCATCGTCGCCGCGGTCATGTCCTTCACCTACTCGTCCATCGGCCTCGCCCTCGGCATCGTCCAAGTCATCGGTGCGCCTCCATCACCGGACTCCTATGACCGACTCGGTTGAAGCATCCTAATCCTTCTCTTTCTGTCATGCTTTCGTCTCACTCCATACAGGCAACAAAAGCTTCAAAGGCAGCCTTACCGGAATCAGCATTGGCGTCATCTCCCCTACACAGAAGATATGGCGCAGCCTGAAGTCCTTGGGCGACATTGCCTTCGCCTATTCCTTCTCGGTCGTGCTCATCGAAATCCAGGTGTGTTTTGGCTGTCTAACGAGCTAAATCGATCGATCGACTTTGATCTTGCAACTGTTCCTTGGTTTCACTGGCATGCTGTCGTTCCTTCAGGACACCCTCAGAGCCCCACCGCCGTCGGAGGCGAAGGTGATGAAGAAGGCGTCGCTACTGAGCATCGTCGTGACCACGTTCTTCTACATGCTGTGCGGGTGCATGGGCTACGCCGCGTTCGGCGACTCGGCGCCCGGCAACCTCCTCACCGGCTTCGGCTTCTACAACCCCTACTGGCTCCTCAACATCGGCAACGCCGCCATCGCCGTCCACCTGGTCGGCGCCTACCAGGTCTTCTGCCAGCCCCTCTTCGCCTTCATCGAGAAGTGGGCGGTCAAGACGTGGCCGGAGTCCACCTTCATCGCCAAGGAGATCGCGGTCCCCCTCACCCCGACCCGGCGCTACAACCTCAGCCTCTTCCGCCTGGTGTGGCGCTCCGCCTTCGTGGTGCTGACCACCGTCATCTCGATGCTGCTACCCTTCTTCAACGACGTGGTGGGCCTGCTCGGCGCGCTCGGCTTCTGGCCGCTGACCGTCTACTTCCCGGTGGAGATGTACATTGTGCGGCAGAGGATCCCCAGGTGGAGCACCAGGTGGGTGTGCCTGCAAATGCTAAGCTTAGCCTGCCTCGCGGTCAGCATCGCCGCAGCCATCGGGTCCGTCGCCGGAGTCGTCACCGACCTCAATCTCTACCGGCCATTTAAGACTAGTTACTAAGATGATAGGCAGCAGAAGCTGCCAAGTCTCTCTGCGCTTTGTTACTATTGTACTGCCGTCGTTTACTGTGGCCGTTCCTCGGAAGGGATACATAAGTCGAATCCCACTCCCACGGGAGACTGAGTCCTAAGAAAGAGTCAGTCAGTGTATGGTAGTAGTGTGCCTACATATTATTGACTTGAGAGACCCAAGTGGCACTTAAAAGTCGTCTCAGTGTTTTGATAATACAATTAAAGTAAGCAATCCCATCTCTGCAGAATCACTGATTTAATTTGGATGAGTACATGGTAATAATGGCTGAGAATCTTTATACAACATCATCATCATCATCTTCTTCTTCTGAGTTCGGAACACCTGGACATCTTAGTATGTATGACAACCCGTGTGTTGGTGGACCCTTCCATCTTTTGGGTAATATGACGAGAAATATGATACGACGTAGACAAAAAGGACTGTGGTTGACTATGCAACACTTGTGTTCCTCCTCCAGTCTCCCTTATAAAAAATCATCTCCGGGATCCTTCTTATCTCCATTTTCGTCTCTTTGGGACAGCCTGCCGTCCCAAAGCAGTTCAAAAACACCTCAATAATGCCTATCACATGATGGTTCAATCTGGTTCGTCCAAATAGGCCCGACCGACTCCCCACTCGTCATCGTGTCAGGAATCAAACAATATCGATAAGTTTCAAGTCAAATTGGTCACTTCAAGTTTCCTGATTCTTGCACCTGGAAGCGGATCGAATCGGACATCATTAACGAAACGTAGTAGGGGGTTTGTAGACCAACATGTGTATAACCTTAGGGAGAAAAAGGAGGTAGATATCGAGGAGGGTAGCCCCCGAAAAGGGTGGGGTCTAAAGGAAACGTCGATTCCGCACCGGAGGAATTCATGTGGGGGGGTTTGAGTACAAGATTTGATGTCCTCTCCGGCACGAGATTTGATTGTGGGGGTGGGGTGGGGGAGGAGGAAGATGAGGGTGGCAGCTCCTCTCGGCCGCAGCTGTTGCTGTCGATGATGGCTTGCTTTACGAAGGGGCGGGTCGATAAAGGGGAGGTGGTGAGTGGGGTTTGGGGCGGTCCACGCTCTCTGAGACACTTATTTTGGAACTCATCCAAGCAAGTGGGTCCGGTCGAGCCATAATGAATTGGGTATTAGTCATATGATTTGTGATCCATAATGAGCATAGTAATCGAAGTTATTCTTGGCTGGTCGGCGTACGAAGCTGCTCGCATGCATCAGGAATCGTGGGGATATCTCTGCTTTCTGTGGCAGAGGCCAAGAATTCATTGGGAAGGTGGTCACGGTGGAGATTGCCCCACCAAGAAATTCTGGTATAGTCGCTCAAAAGAACATGAATTATCTATCTACTACCAGTCAGTCCTTCAACGAAAAATAAATAAATACCCTACTCAGATGCCTAGAATTAGAGTAAGCTTGGAATCTATCTTGACATGGCGTTCACTGATTCCACGATATCATCCAAATAGCCAGTTTGATGCCATGTAAGCCAATGAATGCAGGCAGCTGTATTCTCTGGTAGTTAAAAGCTAGAGTGAGAGCGTACTTGGGTTGGCTCACCTCACGGCGCCCTCGAAGGCTCATGACACTTGAGAGGAATTCCTTCGTAGGTGTAACCGTTCTCATCGGCATGCTTGTGGAGTCGCGACGGCGATGTCGCAAGACCTATCAACAAAAAGCAAGCTTTCAGCTCTTCTTCAATCAACTATGGTGTGCACTGCAACACCCTCGACGGAGAAGCACAACGTACCACCGTCTGCCATGTCCTTCGTCTTGTGAAGCAGGAATGTCCCTGAAAGAATCGTCACGAAACCGCACATCTCCGTGACGATCTGCGTCGGGTTCTGCCCATCCCATTCCTGCTAGTACAATTACGAGAACACCGATTCATCTATGACCAGAATCCATGCAGAACTATACAAAGAATGCTGGCAATTCATTAAGTTGGAAGAAAAGAAAAGAAAAAAAAAAAAAGTAGCCAAGGCATCTCAAAAAAGAAATCTGTGACTGTTGGTGACAGACAATGTGGTGCACATACGAATCTCCTAAGTTGTCCCGAGAGAACCAAGAAAACCAACATCCCAGCAGTGTCTCTTCCTCGAGGAGGAAATAGAGACAGACATATAACATTCACTACCTCCGGAAGCTTAGTAGCAGTATTCAAATCTAGAAAACATCATTTAATTATCATAATTAGACTCAAATTCTATGCTATGGGTTCTTCCATCTGCCAGTGCGTACTTAAGAAGAAAGACAAGAAGCTAAGAGGTTTTAAAGAAATGATATGAAGATCCAAAGGCAAAAGAAGAGCATCTCAAATAATCAACAACAAGAAACAAAGGATAACCATACAGATATACTTGTAAGTTGTTTTGATACGATAATGAAAAATCTAAAGCATGGTAAAATAAGCCAATGGGAGGAACAAATGAAGGAAAACTAAAACTGTGTAGCATACTTTTTTGCATTCTGACGTCCAATATTATTATTCTTCTAATGAAAATAAATGAAGTTAACAGAACAAGTGCAAGCATTACCTTGAACATGATCGTGCTAGCCAAAATGGTCAACGATGTAAACATCACATAGTAAATTGGTGATACAACTGCCGTCTTAAACGTATCAAGTGCCTACAGTTAAAAGACAGAGTTAAAAAAGGGTTATTGGTCCACTCGTATGACACCCACAAATCCAATTTATTTCGAAACCCAGCTTACCAAGTTGGTGACTTGCTCAAACTTAGATTAATTCCGTACAAGTCTGATTTAGATATGCAGCAGTTTGGAGGGGTAATCAAATCTTAAGCATCAGTATAATTGTTTCCAAGGCATATATGCTAATGTAATCATAGTCCAACCATAGTTATAACAAATTCTTAATAGGCATTATCAAGAAATTGACCATCTTTCCCCCTTTTTGTTTTTTTATAAAACTAAGCTGATATAAAAACAAATACAGTTGCCAAAGACATTATTGTGAGACAGATTGCAGACAATGGATATCAGATCACTTTGTTTCAAAAGCATACATTATGAATATGCTAATGTAATCATTGTCCAACCATACTTATAACAAATTCTTAATAGGCATTATCAAGAAATTGATCATCTTTCCCTTTTGTTTTTTTATAAAACTAAGCTGATATTAAAACAAATACAGTTGCCAAAGACATTATTGTGAGACAGATTGCAGACAATGGATATCAGATCACTTTGTTTCAAAAGCATACATTATGAATATGCTAATGTAATCATAGTCCAACCATAGTTATAACAAATTAATAGGCATTATCAAGAAATTGATCATCTTTCCCTCTCTTTTTTTTTATAAAACTAAGCTGATATTAAAACAAATACAGTTGCCAAAGACATTATTGTGAGACAGATTGCAGACAATGGATATCAGATCACTTTGTTTCAAAAGCATACATTATGAATATGCTGATGTTATCATAGTCCAACCATAGCTATAACAAATTCTTAATTGGCATTATCAAGAAATTGACCATCTTTCCCTTTTTTTAATATAAAACTAAGCTAATATAAAAACAAATACAGTTGTCAAAGACATTATTGTGAGACAGATTGCAGACAATGGATATCAGATCACTTTGTTTCAAAAGCATACATTATGAATATGCTAATGTAATCATAGTCCAACCATAGTTATAACAAATTCTTAATAGGCATTATCAAGAAATTGACCATCTTTCCCTTTTGTTTTTTTATAAAACTAAGCTGATATTAAAACAAATACAGTTGCCAAAGACATTATTGTGAGACAGATTGCAGACAATGGATATCAGATCACTTTGTTTCAAAAGCATACATTATGAATATGCTAATGTAATCATAGTCCAACCATAGCTATAACAAATTCTTAATAGGCATTATCAAGAAATTGATCATCTTTCCCTTTTGTTTTTTTATAAAACTAAGCTGATATTAAAACAAATACAGTTGCCAAAGACATTATTGTGAGACAGATTGCAGACAATGGATATCAGATCACTTTGTTTCAAAAGCATACATTATGAATATGCTAATGTAATCATAGTCCAACCATAGTTATAACAAATTGAAAAAGCATACAATATGAAGAAGAACATAAAGCCTAAAAAGAATCTAAATCATAAGAAACATGATCCAAGCAATTATTAGACAAAGTAAAAGAACAAAAGTTATCTTTAAAAGAACCGTCTGTTTTATAAAGAAACACTATAGCAATAAATGCTTTGACATATTTAGTAATGAATATGACAGGACTCCTTATCAGCTGTAGCTGTAGGCCATTGATAGGTGAAGCAATAGGACCAAAGAAAGAAAGAAAAATATAAAATGTAAAGAGGAAAGAGAAGAGAAGGATGCAAAATAGAGCAGAGGAGGACACTTGCACAAGCGGAGACTTCAAGCACGACATCATTTTCTCTAACTATAGCTAGATGTTACCTTCAAGCCAACAAAAGAATAGAAGACTGACAGTTGTTGGCAACTTGTGTGCCTTTACAATTTGAACTAAGAACCTCAAGAACTTGGTCAAAATTAACAGTAGTCCCCCAGCTAAAATTAAGTTCACGAACCAACCGTCACTAGACCATTTAATCAGAATATCTGGAACATCCTAGTCACCTTTTCAATGTTTATTTCTTTCCAAACTTCTGTCTACTTTCCCGCAGCATAGGCTTTCTTTGGCAGAAGTATGAAATTGATACATCAAGAACTTGTTAGTGTGTCCAATATGTTGGAATCATGCAGAAAATGGACTACATAGACATATATAACACATTATATTTAAGATATTGATAAAAGGGGAAATTCATAATGAAACTCTTCAAATCTTGGTACCTTATTTAGATAGTTCATTTGTGTAACCACACAAATAAGTACCACAATGGTGAAAGCCCAAGTTTGTGGGTATATCAATTGATTCATCCCTGAAAATGTTAATTTTAGAGCAATCCCAAGAGCTTTGACACTCATGACCTGTCCAATTTGAGATTTAATAAAAGTGAACATCATAAAAGCTCAAGAAAAAAATGAAACTAATTATGTAGGGACAAGTCATTACCGATAAAGAACCGACTAGGGAACAGACACCAACATAAAACATTATATTTGTCTGCCCATACCGAGGGATATAACAAAAAATGAGCACCAAAATAACTGCACCCACGATAGTCGCATAGCAGAGGAAGGCTGCAAAGAACATGCAAATGAGTCTCAGTAATACTTCAAACGTTTATTAGACTTCAAATCGAAACCAAAGTGACGAGTATCATAAAGAACTGCTAGGTAAAAGCAAAAGCAACTCAAGGCAGATCGCTATCCCACACAATAATATACAAAGACCTGGTTCGGTAGCAAGATTCCACACTTCCTTCACGGATTCGATCTCCCTCTCCTGTGGAGCATGGAGAACAATTGTCGTTGATCCCACAACACAAAGAACACAGCCAACAATACCCAAAATACTCAGCCTTTCCCGTAGTATAATATGTGCTAATGCGGCACTGAAAAATAAAATGGTCATTGCAATAAAATGTGAATATTTTTCATAAATAAATGACATGGAACTCACAGTAATACCTGATTATTATGCTAAGTGCACCAAGAGGAGTCACAAGAATGGCCGGAGCAAATGCGTAAGCAGCAAAATTGGCAGCTTCACCCACGATCACTAATCATCAGCTCAAAATGTTAGAATTCACTGGTGGTTGGATACCAAAGCAATAAGTAGACAAGTAATTCATGCAGCAATAAATATGTCTGCGCAACATACTAGGATATGATCAACTAATGGCTAAGAAATACGAGTTGTCAAATCATAGAACAAACGTTGCAAAACACTTGTCAAAAACCCCTTTGACTTCCCATACTCTTCCACATGATCCACAAGTAGATATTTCATTCGCAAATGCATCTTAGTGATGCTCCCTAAAGTTTGTCCAGTGCAAGCAGTATTCCATTTGTTGTAAATGAGCACATCTGGAGAAAGAATGTATACCACCAAAAGCATTTCTTTTGAACCTTCGCCATCTTAATAAGATAGTCAACAGAGTTCAAACATTAATTAAAATCCCAAGCAATAAATTGAAGTGCATCAGGATACAAATGATTGAATGTTAATATATGACCAAAAGCAAGCTGCTCTTAGGGTCAATGAAATGTTTAACGATGATGGTCATGAAGGTCTGCATGGTCCATTTCAGCAAGCTTAGTGTGAGACCATTTACCAACCCTTGGTACATGCTTGGGCTCAGGTCCAGCACAAAGCAGCTAGGCGGTAATCAATAATGCACAGCACAAGATCTCTTGACGACAACAACACAAATAGCTCATGGACTAATAAAGATAGTAGATACCATGCTAATGGAATGAAAAAGCAATCTTACTTGTGATCATGCCAATCCACCAAAGTGGCTCGTATAAGTAAGAATAACCTCCGACCCCTGTAATCAGATGAAACCAATTAAGATCTCGGATGAAATCAAGTACCCACATAATGTACGGTATTTCGACATCAAGCTGCATTGGTGACTAGCATTATTCTACTAGTAAACTTTTGCGGGTGATGTTGTTGCATCGATCGGGATGATTTGGTCGGGTTTTCTGTTTTTTCCGTCCAACTTTGATAAAGGAGGAATCTTTTTCGTCAATGGTGACAAAAAATTTACCAAAAGAAAGTGACGAGTCTCATCAGCAGATCAGCAAGAGTTTCAAGAAAGTGATGCCAACAAAGAGAAAGGGACAGAAACCTAATCAAGAAGCGAAGTTATCCTCACCAGCCCTAACCCCGGAGGCCGCAGCCTTCTTTAGGCCCTTCTTCTTGATGATGAAGCTGGCGCCGATGAAGGCGCTCGAGGAGAGGGCAAGCACCAGGCCCTTGATATTGTCGGCGGACATGCCCCTGTAAGCCGACGCCACCCAGCTCACTCCGGGAGCCAATTCTGGCTGTGCCATCCTTCCGGATCTCCTCCGCCCCTCTCGCCGCCGCGGCAACCGCTCATCCGCCGCCGCTCCTCTCGTATCCAACCCCAAAACCTCGCGACCCGGCGGTTCCTAGCGCTCGGCGGCAGCGAAGCTCGCGAGATCGATGGAGGGTGACTGATTCTGCGTTGATCAAACGGCGAATCCGAATAGCGATCGACGGGAGAAAATGGAGTCGTAGGTTTTGGAGGGTGGGGTTTCGAGGAGGAGGAAGCGCGTCGTCGTCGTCGTTAGGAACGGGCGATGAAATCTCAACAGCCACAGACAGATACCGTTACTCCCCGGTGCCATCACCTCACTTCCCCCGTCCCCTTCCCCTTCCTCCCTGGCTATCTGCGCGAATCTCAAAGCATTACGTAAACATTTCTTTTGTTTTATATTTAAATATGAAATGAGTGAATATTTTTCCTTTTATATTCTTTTTTTTTTACGTAAGCAAAATTCCATCACTCATATGGCTTGTATTTACATGATGTTTAATTTCTAAATATTTTTGAATAAAAATAAAAATAAATTGTCATTTCAACTTTGATTTAATTTTGTAAATATTAATTTGGTTTCAACCCAACTCAAAATTAAGCTAATACGTGAAGGAATTCCGAATAGGGTTCATTTGGAAGAGGGGGTGACGACACTCGCGTACGTGCATGGGAGGTCTGAGATTGCCACGTGGATTATGTGATTCCTTACCAATTAATTCTCTTCTCCTTATTTGATATTTTAATATTAATATATATATGTATATATGCATATATACATATGTATATATGCATATGTATATATGTATATATACATATGTATATATATGTATGTATATGTATATATGTATATGTATATATATATGTATATGTATATTTATATGTATATATATATAGATATATGTGGAGACTGATTTATACATTACTAAACTAATGAAGTGAAGGGAGAACAGAGAGGTCCACCCTATGCCCTGTTCTTCCTCTTCCACAAACAACACAAGTTTCAATATTCTTTCTCTTACAAATCAACTTCAAAATTCTTGTCATGGATGGAAAATTACCCCACAATTAAAACCATAATTTTCAGCTTCTCATAAACTAGATTTAAAAACATATGAGATCAAAGCACAAGTCGAAACGACTGTACATGCGATGCTGCATTCTCTTCTTCCAGTGATCAGCAAAACAAAATACTTGGCATCCCTAAATTTCCTTGGAGCTGCTTTTATTTGTGAGGAAGAAAGCGTAGCAGCCGTTCATCTTCCTGCAACATCAAACCATTATGTTACAATCATGGAATCATGGAATCTTCTTCTTTATGTAGTTGCAGATGAGAAAGAAGGAAGAAGTTTCACCTGCTTCCGCTTCTACTTGTGCTGCTTCCGCTGCTGCCTTTGGAGCTGCTACTGCTGATGCTGCTTTTGGAGCTGCTACTGCTGCTGCTTCCTCTGCCACCCAACTCCTTCTCCCACCACTCTCCCTCCATGACCTCAAGCCCACCCTTCTCTGCTTCCGCCGAGACGGGCCTCGGTGAAACCTTTGAGCAAGTATTAGACCCCCCAAAGCTCTTCCTTCTCCCTCCTCTTATGGAAATCGGCACGAACATCTTAAGGAACACCCCGGACTCGATGCTCTCCTTCCTCAACAGACTTCTCTTCTCTTTACTTCGATCCTTCGATTCTGTCCTCCTCTTCTCTATCATCTCCTGCACCGTCTTCGCCACCCTCGGCGTCTCCACCATGTCCCTTAGCGAGAGCTCGTACGCGGGCTCCGGCATGTCCCTCACCAAGTCCAACATCTCCTGCCGGTACCTGGCGATCTCCTCAGCTCGTGACGTCGGAAACGCCTGCACACCGTGGTGGTGCTTGTGCGCCGGGGAACTGTTGGCAGACCGAGTCGCCGGGAGGCCCACGTTCTTCCACAACGGCGGCGAGGGAGTGCCGGAGTCATCGCCATCCTCCTTGGGCAGCCATCGGAAATCTTCGTCGCCGTCGCGCTGGCTGTAACCGGAGAGGTTCAAGGAAGCTCTCCGAGTCCATGGGCCGAGCTTGTCTTTGGTTCCTGCTGCAACCGTGGCACGCTCCATCGTCTGTCCGTCGCTTACGCCGTGGGTTGGATTCGCAAAACTGAACTGGTCTCCGGTGGAGAATTCTCGTCGTTGTCGGTGAGCTATCATGGCAAGAGACGGAGCGAGAGAGAGATGAGGATGAGGATGGTGTAAATGGTGAGGAGAAGGGAGGGCATGTGCTTGTGTCTTCAGCAGAGTAAGGTCAGGTTTTAATGCAGGAGTCATTTGGGGTCCTTTTCCCGTCACCTTTCTAAGCTTTTTTGCGTGTGTGGTGGGAGAGGTGGATGCAAAGTCATGGGCTTCTAGATGTGCAACACATGAAGCGCTTGTCCTATTGTAAAGGAGACCGACTTATACCTTCTACCTTGATCTAGAACACTTGGTTTTCTTTGCCATGCACATGTGGTATTGATGGTGAAATGTCATGAGGGGACGGCCTCCTAAATCTCCCCCCATTTGATGGAAGCGAGTCTTTCTTATGGTGAATTGGCTTCTCTTAATTTTTATCTAGAAATTACGTTCTCAATCTTATTTGTCTCTTTTCAAATTCCAAATGACGTCAGGAAAAGGATGCCGTGGTCCTATTAAGTTTCCCGGCACTGACTTGGAAGACACGGTGATCAAATCAGCATTGAATGACTTCTTAACCTCAGGAGAGATTGTTTGGTACTCAAGAAATAGCATCCGGACATCTTTTCTCACTCCCCACAAAAAAAGACGTAAATCATGACGATGACAAGGGTAGTTTTGGTCAAACACATGTTGAAGTATACAGCACCGCAGATTGGACCCCACCCCGGTTTGCACGGCACGTTACTTCGGTCCAAAGCAAAGCTCCCTAACTCAGACCAAAAAAATCTACTTTCCACATCTATCTATTCAGGCAATGCATTTACCAGCCTTTATCGGTCACAGGAATTATTCATTCTATATTTTTATAAATCAAAAAATTATTATATCAAATTATATACATATATATTTATATATGACACTCTTCATACCTAAAATCTATCATTTTTATAATATTATACTAATCAATTCAAATATCTCAAGATAAATATATATTTTTATTACTCTATTATTTATGAATACTTCTCAAGGATGAATTATATTTTATTTTATTTATAAGAAACTCATTCTTCGATTCTTCTAGAGATCTGAAACTAAATAAGTTAAGAATTCAAAATTTAAAAGAAAAACAACCTATACTGCCTGCCTATAAAGAGAGAGAGATGCATGTAATGAATAGGTAAAAAGTTTTGAGTCCTGCAAGCATCTAATACAAAATGATACATAATAATTAAATTAAAAAATTCAGTCACAAAAAGCTATGATGTCAGATTTGGGACCATACCATTCACATTAGGAGTACAAGACAAAAATCCTGGAATCAAAGCCACAGACAACAAAGTCCTATTATTTTCTTTTTCTTTCATCTCAAGGGTAGTAAGTCAGTAAAGTACAAACAACATCACAGAAAGCAGATTTATCTTATTGAAAGATAAGCATTGGAAGTGGGTCCAGCCTATTAAAAATACCTGCCCAATAATTGTGACATGGCCAACAGCTGTCCCTGATGCCCTCATCAATAGGTGAGAATGAAACCAAGTTTGCTTCTAGAGGAACTACTGGTGTCAAATAAAGTATGACATCAACTGGTACAATGCATCCACACAATGTCTGAGATGGTATCTCAACAAGGATACAAGAAAAGGTCAGAAACCATAGAACATTCCCATGAGGGGTGTGTGTGTGTGTGTGTATAATAATATATATACACATGATGATGATTCAATACAGAAGTTGATCCTGGGTCATGTCCTAGCACAGTTATGATAGGCAATTGTCTCATCCCATTAGTTTATAACATCCTCAAGAAGATGCTCAAAATGTACAATCTTTGTGGCTGTGGACAAAGAAGGAAGTTGAAGTGCAAACAAACCAATCAGGCACAAAAATTATCCATAGGTTGTTCACATTTCTTTCACATAAAGCAACACTTTGGAAAAATTGAAGGTGCTACATGCGCCAATGATAAAGTAGTAGTTCCAAAGAGCTACCTATGCATGCTAGGCCCAAATATCACATGTTAAGGACAAAGTTAAAAAACTCATTAACAGATTACTTAAAATGTACTGCTATCAGATCTTAAACATCTTGACTAAAGCCACCTGTTTCACCAATAACAATCACGAGACATTTATATTTTGCTAACTAGAACTGCAGGTCAGAGAAGCAATCCAAAAATCTGAAGCATGAGTGATCCTCGTTAATCTCAACATGGCATCCATCAGTTTTTTTAGGTGGCAAACTAAGACACAAGGCACATCCAGAAACCACAAGCTGTGAGTTTTAGAGACTGCCATGACTTTGATAGGTTATTTGAGATGGAATTTGTGTGGATGTGACAGAGCACTTGTGGTCTCTTGGCAAAGGATTTGAGAGGAAATTGTGGTTCTTTTCCAACCATATTTTCAAGTCAAGACCAACTCTGGAATAATACATTAGGGTTGTTATTTTATATTCCTAACACATTTCGACTTCTTTGTCATTGTTCTGTGGACACCATGGGTCTGAGGTGGTTCACCTTATCAACACATTAGCTCTCTTCTCTTTTCTCTGAGACAGAAACAGTGCATCATCAATCCCAGAGACTAAATGTTAATCTGAGAAAAAAATTTCAATAGGGTTAACAATCTGGCTCAAAACTTGGGCTGTACCAGCTACAGAACTAGAAATATCAAAAACAAAGTTCAATGTCACATATGAAAATGTCTATCAAAGATACTTGATTTTAGTTACATGCTCTATAGTTTTTCCTATGAACTCCTCAACTATTGATTGTTAATATTCACTTGACCTTTCAGTCCGGCAACATTTTTCCATCTGAACAATTATACAAGTGACATGATTTGCCTAAGATAATGAAGCTTCCACGAGGCCCAAATCAATCATCTTTTTTACTAATGTAGAGTTCCTCAGTTTCTTCTCCATTCCAAAAATCTAGTTAACTTCACTGACTTCGAAATTGATGACAGCTACTCTTATAGACTTAGTTGATGGACTTTAAACATGGAAAACAAGAGTGTACCTTTACACATGCTTGTCTGAAACATGTCTATGAAAAAGAGGAGCACCACAGAAGTGAAAAAATATGGACAACTGAATCTAGATCGATGCATAGTAGACAATGACGGTAACTAAATGCAGACATGATTTGCCTAAGATAATGAAGCTTCCACGAGGCCCAAATCAATCATCTTTTTTACTAATGTAGAGTTCCTCAGTTTCTTCTCCATTCCAAAAATCTAGTTAACTTCACTGACTTTGAAATTGATGACAGCTACTCTTATAGACTTAGTTGATGGACTTTAAACATGGAAAACAAGAGTGTACCTTACATCCTTGTCTGAAACATGTCTATGAAAAAAGAGGAGCACCACAGAAGTGAAAAAATATGGACAACTGAATCTAGATCGATGCATAGTAGACAATGACGGTAACTTAATGCAGACAGTAACAGAAGACCTACCAACTGTTCCAGATGTTATCTTTAGAATGACCAGACAAACTGTCCTTATATTTGAGTCAGAAATCTGGTGATGCCACATTAAATTACAGCAAAAGCTGTAGTCATGGACGGATATCATTTTGTGCATGGAGTAGGGAGGCATGACAAGTGCTAGACTGTGTTTAACACATGAAGGAATAATTTTCTGCACACAAAAAGGTAGATGTGACCCATGCATGCCACAATTGTGACGGATATCATCTTGAGCATGGAAATTGTGACCTAAGCTTGAAGTATATCTTTATTGCAGCTCACACAGACAAAGTTGCATGACCTTTTCCAGACCAAGTTGTAGGATGAATATTATCTTGTGGATCTATGCTTTTCTAAATCTTCAGCATCATTATCTTAACTACTTTACTGATATTATGCCTTGGCACCTTGTGGCAACTGCAAGCAAAAAACTAGTAAAGGAATTGAGAAGTTGAGGTTATGTCAGATAGGCCTGAAGGGATGCCCATGACTTAAACAGGAATATTGATGCACCAATGACACTTTATAAGACTGAATCAGGCCGAGAATGTCATAAAATCATTTGTTTTTTTGTCTCTATTTTGATGGGAGATGATTACCATGATCATTTTTCTACTATTGCATGTTTAAATAGATGTAACCAATGGAAAGCATTCCTGTCCAATAAATGACTGAAGAGATAGACATACATGAAAACCCTTTTTGTTTCAGTACATTTCTACTTGCATTGGCTATATGACAATCAAGCAAAAAAAATGTGAGCTAGTATTTTCAGAGATATGTTCAAGGGTATTTAAAAGAAAGAAAGAAAAAATCCATAAATCCCAACCTTCTAGGAGACCTAAATTAAGTGTTTAGATTGAATGGGTCCTAAAATTGGCTGAAATTGACAAAATGGAAAGGAGATGTTTTATGGAAGACCTGCACCAATATACACAACGTTGAAGTGGAGTAAAACAGAACTCTTCCACATTCAAGCATAACTTGAGGGTTTCAGCATCACTTGCTTGGTGGTTCAGGATCATCATCCACGTCATATGCTGGGTTGCATAGGCATCTGAAGAGTCTTCCAATGCCCTGAAACCAAGAATATGAAAACTCAGGAGGCTTTCTCCACATGGTATATTATTGGCTTATCCTAAGTTTGATCATTTTTAGTAATTTGTTGAAGGTCCAATTCTTTTCTGTGACAGAGACATTGAAAGTTTAGTTATAATTGAGAGATCATAACTAGACTGCTGCATGTTATGCTCCAAACGTGACTCCGGTCAAAATTAGGTAATAGACCCTTTTTTTTGTGAAACTAACAAAAAAGATAACAGGTTTACCTGTGTAAGAAATGGAGTTCGATAAGGAAGCCTCCGTGGTGAATCCTCAACCGAACTAGAATCGGAACTAGTGTCATCATCTTGGACTATTTTTTCTTTTGAAGCAGGAGCAGGTAATGCATACTTTTCCTTCTTCAGGGAACTACCCTGGGCACCACAAACCAAGAATTGTGCATGAGTTAAGAGTAGTTGGCATCGAATGGCATATCAAAAATTTAAGTAAAAAACCAAAGATTTTTCTGAATGCAGACTTTTTATCATCCCAAAAACCTGACCAGTTTCTCATGTCGAAGCTCAAACAATTGGAAGTTAACCTCCACAGACTACGCCCCCTTCATATTTTGAGTTTAATATTTTTTGTATGAGAACTTGATGCATACATGTGCGTAATCTTGTTAAACATATAGGTCAAAGGTACTTGTAGTTGTAAAATTATCTAAATCTTTTGTATTCACACTTTTATCTAGAAGATTCATGGCATCAAAACCACATGCAGTTTGAAATCTAGCTTTAAACTTTGAAGCTATGAACTTCAGTCGATAATGATCTTAAATGTGGAGCCAAAATACTAAAATGTAGAAGAGAAGCAACACAGAGTTGAATCAGAGGTTTATAGACTAAGAGCAACCAAGGCTATATCAAAACCTAAAGTAGAGGAATAAGCACCAAATCTTGGCGTAATTGGAAGTTCTATGCAAAGATTTATTTGCTCTTGACAATTTTAGGTGATTTTGGGCATGCCAGAATCCAACTCATCAAGTTTAGACCTTGCACTGTGTGAAAGAGCAACAGTAAAGTTAGATGGATTCCATACCTGGAAAATTTTTCCAAGGATTTTTAAAGCTACTGCCCGTGCCTTAAGTTCCTCCTTCTTGACACTGTTTTCTTGCAAAACCTGTAAAATATTTCAGCAAATGCCAAAATAAGTCTTCCACCAGTGAGATATCAAAATGCATAATTCAGATAGTGAGATACATGATCATAATTTAAGACACAGATCAGTATAGATTAGAATTTCTAGAGTAAACAGCAGGAACTTGGAAGGAACCAGAATGAAAAGCATTTCAAGTCAGCTACCCTTCTGACCAAGAATTAAGGAGTGTCCTTGAGAAAAGAATAGACAAAATTTACCATGTCTATATTCCATGTGAGTTTAAAAATAAATGCCATTATGTCTTATGTCATGTTCAGGAAGGTGAACAGTCTTTCAAGAAAAATGATCTTCATGCTGGAATACATCTTAGATTTTGCATGAGGACCCGAAGACGTTTGATATCCAACTGAATGCCATATTTCCTTATAGTGTTATATACATAAATATCAATATTTTGTGGACTCGTATGACTGATGAACAAACTTCTGTAACATACCATTTGGCATACATGTAGAAGTGTCACTTCAATATCTACAACATTCAGTTTCCACAACGATTCGACCATTAAGTCCTTGTTCATTCGCATATGTAACTCGACATCCTTTTCTGTAATGGTGCCATCTTTGTTGAGTTGCCGGCAAATATCTTCTTGAATTTGCAGTAACTGGAAAGCGCCTAGGCCATTGTTTGGGAACAAGTTAGTAAAGATGTAAGGGGGTACCTTCAAGAAATAACTGAAACAACAAGGAGAGAGGAATAACTTAAAACCTTTAGCTGCTGAGATTTGTGATCTCCAGAAATGTCCCTTGTTCCGCACCCATTCCGCAACAAAAGGAACACCTAGATACATGACCTTTTTGCCTAGCTCTTTTGCAGCCTGCCTTGCATATACATAACCAATGGTTTGTAGAATCTCAACTCCAAAAGCTGTAGTCAGATTGGAAAATGATTTTAGCAACTGAACACATCTAACTTGATGCACCAGTTATGATGCTAATCAATATGGATAAGTGGAGTCGAACAAGGAACTTTCCTATGTGTAATGGATAAGTGAACTGTGGTCCATGCAACTTGTATAGCCCCATCTCATTTCCATCTTTTTGTTCTTTTAAATGTTTCTTATCACCCCTCGTATGCAAAGCATGTGTATAATACTCTAGGGCATGGCCCAAATAGGGAACACAATAGAAAAGAGAAGATAGGAAGAAGATCAATCACACAATCGAAACACGAAATAGCTTAGTCAATAGGCCTATTCCACGTGCAGATATATTGAAAAACTTCAAATGGTAGAATAAGGTATAACGATGGTGTGGACACTCCAATTGAAGAGTCTCTCAGCTAAAACAGATTTTAAGTATTTAAAATCGAAGGAAGAGACAAAATTCCACTATTTTAGTAGCAGAGTTTACTGCAAAACAAAATATCACATTGAAAATTATAATTGTATTTGTGGGTTTTACTAAAGAGGATTTGATTTTTGTCCAAGATTGATGGTGGCATGCTTTTTATGTTTTTCATATTAGCATTTCTTAGTCCATAAATCACTTTGATATTCCTAATTCGTCATTTATTAATTTTTGAGTGCGAATCCGACCTTGGGATCCTTGTATTAGGAGCATATCTCATATAGGATTCTCTTTCTCTCACTCTCTCTGCACTCAAGTATAGATTATATGTAATATAGAGATACACCTTACAAGATGTCAACCAAAACCATAAACGAAATCAAGCATGACCCTTAGAATGTCCAGTTACAGAGATAACAAAAGAATTCAGTTACTGACCTGTGTTGGCGAGCCTCTTTGCTTCAGCTTCTGCATGATGAAAGAATCCTTCTTTGTCACCAGAAACATATTGATTAAGGAAATCTTTCAAGAACCTAGCAAGCTTTTCTTCCCTTTCTCTCTGCACAGCCTTCATGATAATAAATACGAAACTGCAGTTATGACGATAACAACTAAAACAGATCCATTTCATCTTCTTTTTCACAACTGGAATCCTAGAATGGTGAACCAATAACATTAAAAAAATGTGACAAGAATTAGTTTCCACAATTGAGATTATCCTTTTCGAACTTAATCCAGCATGGTTAAGTGTAATGTTTCCATGTACATCATAGAAATGTCATTCTGTATTCATAATCAAAGAAAAATATCTCCTGAGTCAATGGCCAGAAACTACAAAAACTAAAATAAAATTTAATTGTACTTCCATACACACCTTCATCCTATCTTGAAGTTTCTCGGGACTGTCATTTTCACTTGTTAATTCAGTTGAAGCTGAAGCCATTGATGCCACAGCAAGGTGCCCTATGTAGTCCTCAAAGAGTTCACTTCCAAAAAGAAGGGTAAAGATGGCAGTACCATCTACCATATTTTCCCTGAAATATTGTGAAACAATAGCTCATTAACAACGAAGGACTAAAGAAAAAAACCAGTTCACTTGATTTCAAATAATCAAATACCGAGCTTAGATAAAAGCAGGACCGATTTTTAAAAAACATCTATGCTATAAGATGGACAGAATAAATAAACAAAGAGTACACCATCTAACTATTGTAGTCATGCTGGTAGAATAGGCAGAACATAGAACATGGTAAAAATGTGGAGGAGAATTTCAGTACACATAATAGGAAACTGGATACACACACCAATGTTCGCACAAGCACATCAACATAAAAAAACATGCATGCACAATCCTTGGCAAACAAGAAATCTAAGCAAAAGAATTTTGTAGGAAACTAACTATAGACAGCAAAGTGAGGGTTAATCTGAAGGTATTCAGAGTAGATGAAACAGATCTGTGTGTGCAGTGTGAGAATTTTTGCTCTCATAAAAGTCAAAGAGGTAAATTTTAAAGGAAACAAGCTTCTGAGCTAGTAGGCAGAATTATTTTGTTCATCGGATGCTATGCAACTTAAACCCCACATTCCCATAGTTTATTGGATTTTGCCGTGGGAGCGATGCTCGGCACATGTTTAACACAGACCGATCCTTTCAACAAGACAAGAAATCTTGAGTTACTTTCATGATGTTGAGTGTATCAAGGTCTTAAAACCTTAATTTTGGATATGGTTTCTGCAATGTGGAAAACAGTTGAATTTTCGACAATTCCATTAGTTCTCAGTAGGACTGAATTATATCTAATATCATGCAAGAGATACGTCAAATGTGAAAAAAGTGCAAGACAATGATCTCAATTGTACTGATGAAGGAAAGAGATCTGTGAGCAGAAAGACACGAATTACCTCGACACGCCGTCTTTGCCAAAACCATCATAAGCTCTTCTCTGCACCGGATCACTCAGGACCTGATAAGCTTCCCCAAGTGCCTGCCCATACATGCAGCACAGACCATTCAACAAGCATCGTACAGGCAATATCATTTCTAAGCCAAACCCTCAATCGAAGGCGATGGTTCCTTGGATCTTATCGATCAAGATGACCCCCGACTTGCCTGA
This sequence comes from Musa balbisiana, assembly GCA_004837865.1. Lineage (NCBI taxonomy): Eukaryota > Viridiplantae > Streptophyta > Magnoliopsida > Zingiberales > Musaceae > Musa > Musa balbisiana. Next base: position 10,322,985 of record CM017193.1, on the reverse strand, counting down.
AACTTCTCCGCAGCTTGAGGATCATCCGGGTTCTTGTCAGGATGAACCTGCCTTGCCTGAATCAACACCCCCATCAAACACCATCTAGCGCCGATACAACTAAATAGCATCCTAAGAGGAATCAGGAAAGCCACCTTGAGATAATAAGCTCTGCGAATCTCCTCCTCGGAAGCCGACGGGGTGAGGCCAAGAACGTCGTAGTACTCCGTCTCCTTGGCCATCACCGGTTCCTCGAGCCAACGCTCTCCGCTCCTCTCCTCCTCCCGCTTGTGCCAGGTTGCCTGTGTTAGGGGAGAGACATCGACAGGGGAAAAGGGGAGATGGAGGAGCCCCACATGGGCGCCTTCCCGGTGCCACAACCATGGATCGGATTAAAGAAGGGGAAGGAGAAGGGGAATCGGAGGAGGGTTTGGTTGCCCTTTCCTTCAATCTTTTAATTGGTGTTGGTTGGTCGGAGCTCTCTTTCTGCCTTTGGGTTGGGTTTGTTTAGTGGGATGCTTTTGCGGTGGTGGGTTGGCGCTCTCACGCAAATGAGGAGGGTGGGTTTGAATAATACAGAGGGTGGGTGGTGGCTTCGTAAGCTGGGGATGGTCGTGGAGAGATGATTAGGGGACGTGGGGGGGGGGATGCGCCGACCGCATTCATTATGAGCGCTCGCCGGCTGGGTTCGCTTTTGGCAGCCACACCATTATACTTGGAAATGTGCATTACGTGATGTCCCTTAAATCTCATCCTATAATTATTTTTTTCTTTATTATATTAAAATTTTAAAATCTTATCCGATAAATTTATACCTAAAGAGGACAATAAAGTTATAAATCAAATAATACATCTAAATCGAGCTTCTAAATTATATATAATAATAATAATAATAATAATAATAATAATAATAAATTATAATGATGGTAGAGTAAAGGATCTTATGTTCAAATTATTATTTTTTTAATAGAGAGTGTGAGTTCAAAACCTCCGAATTTGATATCTCAATCGATAAATTAATTTATCTTCAAAAAATATTGGTGTGATAAGTGATGTAGCAAATTAATTTATTAGATGATAAGAATTCAAGACTTCATCTCATAACGTTTTGAAAATGTTAGCTAATTTAGCACCATAAATTATTTTTATCTTCATGTTGACCTAGTTTCACCATTGACTTAACACCTATCATCATAAATCTCATATAGTTAGGTATACATGAGAGATACATATCTACCTTTAGACTTTCATCTTGACTTTGAGTTTAAGTATAAATACTTAAACTGAAATACGATCATCAAGGTTCTTATATAAATCAACCTTAATCTTACCCACATATCGGACTAATCGGGATACTACACAATATTTCTTCTACACTCATAATAATCAGTGCAAAACATGCCATTGTTCAGCTGCCTGAAAACAAGTATAAGGAGGAGCAACACAAGGCTTTAATTGCTAAAGTTTGGCATGTTCAGACTTTTGAGTTTGAACATCTATAAATATAGGAACTGCTAAGGGAGTCTGACACCATGCATAGAACATATGATTCGCTTGCTCACCTACAGTGACGCACATATTATCAATCCATGAAGGACCACATCAAGTTCAGGCAGCATTGAAAGGCCTAAACAGTGTGCATGAGACACTTATTTCACTAGGAAACAATTATGCATAGTCAAATCACGGCAAATACTGATAGTTATGGAAGCCATGCGCCTCACTGAAGAATCAGGCAACCTTCGGGAAACTGAGGAGCGTGCATTGGATCTGAGGAATTCAATGGAGTCCCTTTCTCCTCATCTTCATGGATCGTTTCTTCTTCAGACTCCACAAGACCTATGGCCTCAAAGATGTAGGTTTTCACTTCATGGAACCTTTCCTCGGAGAGGGAGACCTCTGCCAAGAGCCTCCAAGCATAATCCTCGGATGCCTCTTCGTAGTCCTTCTTCCGTTTCAGCACCATGTGGCCGCTGATCTCCCAAACAGCAGGGTTCACTTGTGTATCCAACAGCTCCTGGCTTACCTCACCAAGTGCCTGTTTCTCAGCATAACACTGCAAATTTGGGACAGGTGAGAAAGGCATCCGATCCACAAATATCATTCTTGTTGCAAATAGGTTCTACACTGATCACGGTTTAGTTCACATATTGAAAACTAAAAACACACACGCATACAAAGATATACATAACAATTAAAGAGATGCAACTGAGAAAGAACGAGCATCCATATCGGTGCCTAGCATAGTTAAGAGCTTCCTTCAGTTCTTATAAAAGATCTACTCCCATCGCATACACAAGTCAGTTAAAAGCAAGAGCATCTGTATCGGTGCCTAGCATAGTTAAGAGCTTCCTTTAGTTCTTATAAAGATCTACTCCCATCGCATACACAAGTCGGTTAAAAGCACAAGCTTCACCAAGTATGCAATCCAAACATTCATTTCACATGCATAAAACCATTTTGCTGTTGCAATTTTTTTCCAATGTCTGTACCACCATTACTATTAATTTTTACTCTCTGGGTTTAGATTGATGGGATAGAAAGTATTGCAGATTCACTGTCCTTAATGCATATAACTAGGAAACAAGTCAAGAGTATAAGTTGTCGTGTTTACAAATTATCCAGTAAAAAAAATATGGATTTCCAGCATAAATGATATTGGAATTTGTGCTGCTACTGGCTGTAGTAAAAACTTCTTCGTGCAACTGTTTTATCATTATGGTTTATTTGCAAAAAAAGTATACGTTGTTGCATAACAAAGGTTCAGCATAACTATGCTCATCAATTACTGAATTCATAAACTTCTTTAGAATTTCACTGATTAGCAACATTCACTTTGATGTTAAGCCAAGGAGCACAAGCAGTTTTGAGAAGCTTCTTAGCCACAATAATAGCTGCAAGAACTAATATCCAAGTACACCGACAGTAGGAATATATATTAAGACAAGTTAGTTTCTTTTAGTTTTAGCATTTGAAATTCAAGTGTTCTTAGTCATCATCAAGATCACATGCGAACAAGATAAAAACGTATGAGGTCCAGAAGTTGACATGAGAGCCATGGTTGTTGCTACATGAATTGTTAAATGGATGGCATTTCATAACTTCAATCTAATAAATAGGACTAGAATTTTATGATAAAAAGCATATATTAAGATAACAAATGTTTACCTGGGGGAAGAGGAAGACCCTCCGGCCTGAGTCAGAAATAAGCACATTAAAAGGGATATTGTTCGATTGAAGCCAAATGCATGAATTAGCAACCATATCAGCCAGGTCCTTCAAATGTTTTCCTCCCTCATAGACGAGGCCCCTCACAGGATAGTTCAGCAAGCGTGAGACCGTCACTCTGCTCTTGGATCGACCCTGATTTGTGGGTATCTTTGCTGTAGGAGCTTTCTCCACCGGAAAGGGCACAGACAGGTAATAAGCCTGACATGATACGATTGAAATTTTCCCATCAGCAATCCCACAAGTTCATGATATCTCACAGCAATCCAATCTTTAGTCACAAGCAAGCAAATTGAATGGGCTCACCTGGAAGTGCAGGTGATTGATGGTGGCAAAGGCACCCAAACTGTTGTAACCGAGCCTGAAGTAAGGGCTTCCTGCTTCAGAAGCCATACGAAGGGCGAGCAAGAAGCTCTCCTGGTCAATTCTCTGAGGCAATGAGTCGAGCACACGGGGAATCAGGAGCACATGGCCATACTCAATAGGGCTAACCTGTAACCATTAGAAACTTCAATCACATAGTTCTTGATCAAGAAAAGGAGGGATGTATCGAAAATTGCTCTCACGTTGATCGCAACTACGCTGGGAGATTTGGTTCCTTCGTTGCCAGCGCTCTCAAAGTGGTGAGCCTCATCGCCTCCAGCGGCCTCAAAGCGGAAGAGCACCTCCTCCTGCCCCACCTTGGTGAAATTAAACTTGGCAGGATCAAACGCCTGGAGGACGCGATCGACACGGAACTCGGTGGGACGTTTCTTGAGGTGGCGACCCTCGTTCAGCTGCGCGATGAAGCCATGGTCTCCGGGGATCACCTTGGTCTCGCACGCAGTGACATCGTACCGGAACAGCCCACGGTTCATCCGATCCTCCCACTAGAAAGAACACCACAGCCACGTTGCACGACCAAACGGTAAAGAAGAAAAGGATCGAATCTTGAAGGGTTCCGCCCCGAGAAAATACCTGTCCGAGCAAGAGGGTGTTGAGGAAGAAGTCAGGCGGCAGCTCGTCCGTCCCAACGGATGAATCTTTCGGCCTTGGGTCGTTCTCGAAGGCATAAACCGGAAGCTTCGAGGCTGGCCACGATCACCACACAGAAATCTTGAGGACCAAATCAAGAAACCCGCGAGGCAAAAACATCGGATCTTGAAGGGGAACCACGGAATCAAGGCGAGTTTTAGGGCGCCTTACCGGGCAAGCAGCACTTGCCGAGGCAGCTACGGCCGCAGCCGAGGGGTTCGCCGGCGTTCTCCTCCTGGTAGTTGGAGAGCACGGTGGGAACCCTCTTGATGGACAGCATCTTTCGGCGCCTTGTTTCTCGCGGTTACTCAAACGAGAACAAGAAAAAAGGAGAGGTGGAGGAGGAGGAGGAGGAAGCAGCGAGACCCGCCGCCGGCGAGGAAAAGGAGGTCAGAGGGGCTACCACCGGCGGAGGGGAGGGCGCCTCGACCACCGTGGGGTGCGGGGGTGCGGTTCTTGTCCAACACGGCGGCGGCGGCGGCGCCGAGCTTTAGGGTCTCCACCTGCGGTTGGAGGGGGCAGCGGCGTGCGCCAAACCTAGCCGTGATTGCCCAACTCGAAGGACCTCCACAACTCTATCCTCTCCCCCTTTCCCGCTCGCTCGCCCGCCCGCCCTTCTCCTGCTTTATCGGATGGGATTGAGCGTGCTTTAATAGTAGGCAGATAGGAGCCCATGGATGTGGAGCCCACTCAATTAGCCAATAAGAATTTACCATTTGATAAAATGATATAAATATAAATATAGTTAAAGTACGGTAATAATGGTACAATTATGATGGATGGATGGATGGATGGATGGATTCTTATGGCGGTGGCGGCGGTAGCGGCACGAGAGAATCACGGTGACGACCGTGGGTGGCTTCGTCTCCCCCAGCCGCCGTGTGGTTGTCGGAGAGCCTTCTGTTGACTCTCCATCATCCTTATCTTTCCGAAGCAACCATGAAAGGCCCTCCGGACGCAGGCGAAGTTTCCCACCTCACAATTGGGCCAATTGTGTTCGCCTCGATTGTTGTTGCATCACATTTATTTTAGACTTTTTTTTTTGTTTTGACTCGTATTGGACGGTCGATTAAATGTTTACACAAAGCTTTTTATTTTTTATTTTTTCTTTCTTAATTATTTATTATTCAAGATATCGTCGAGGGATATGCCTAACAATATCGTCTCATTCCATATGCTCAAATTACTTTATCTTCTGATTCAAGCCAAACTCTAATTTCTTGGACATGTAGATATAACAAAGCAAAGATTATTGTTCTTAGATAAGAAAGAATCCAACTTCTCTCTCTATCTACCATCTAAAGAATAACCCATGCATATTCGAAGAGCCAACCTTCTTGCAACAGCACACGATGCTCATCCTGTGATCCCCACCTTCCTCTTCTTCTTATTTTCTCGAGAGGTGAAGATGATAGATAAAGGGGAAGTGGTGCAATGATATGGGATGGATTCGCAAGCACATCATGGTTACTTTGTGCAGGTGATAGAGCTAAAAGATCACAATTAATTCCCCCAACTTCAAACGTGACAAAAATCGAGACAAATGAATCAAATCAGATTAACTAATATCATATCAAGTTGATGATCTAAATTAATGCGAGAAAATTAATCTCGCCTGTTTTACGACCTAACGAGCCCATTTTATTTGCTTCCACACATTCCATGAGCACAAGTTGGAAGCCCTCAAGACTTGTGATGGTGTCTCTTCTCGATGAAAGCCGTGAAGAGATGTGATAACGTGAATCGAGTCTCGTTTATCTCCGTTATCAAAACCATCATGGTGGATTCTATGACCCCTAAATGAGAAAGAAGACCGTCCTACGACAAATAGAACCTTTGTTGTCGTCCTTCTTGGCCAATTGACAGTGCAGTATGGGCGAGGATGACCATTTCAACCGGACTCAGGATGGGCCAATTTTCGATCATATCATATCCGATCGATGTGATCATCGATACGACATCATTTATGCCACACCAAATACAATTATTTATTTTATATTCAATTTCTTGGTTTTGGGCGATAGCTCGACCAAAGAGTCATCATCAGCTTAACACCATCTTAGGCACTCGGTTAACATGACATGTTCCTAACGGAGCTTCATAAGCAATGCATAATGTTTTCAGTGAATCCATATGTCCGAGTAACGCTTAACGACTTTGTGAAATCGTAGGTTACTCCCTATTAAATGCTGATGATGACTTTAACCATATGTAGATGGGTCTTATATATCGACGAAGATATGTTTTTCTTCATGTTTATAACCTGAGTATTAAACCTATATTTGTCGACTCTAAATCTAATTTTATAAGTGTTAATGTTGGTTATGATTGTTTGATTATGACCTATAAGATTGTCTTAAGTCATGTTGCAAAAGGATCCTTCCCTTAGCTCCAATGCATTAATATAAATTTTGATTGTTTGATCGAAATGCATTTTAACTCAGAGCCAATGAAGATTTCATTTCACGTTTGTCTCTGAATGGTGCCAAGAAAATGTCGAATGCTTTTAATTCACAAGGTGTCGAACCTTGCAAAATTGCATTGAGGGTGTAACCAACAAAATCCCTTCAATGCTTAAGTTAGTTTTATTTATGAGGTATCTATCGAATCTTTCAGAATCGAATGTGTTAGAACCTTTGTGCAATGAAGAGTCGAGGAATGAAACTGATGGTGATAGGACCTTTCATAGTGAGGTTTCGGGACATCTATACTCGAATACGTACATTAATGTCGAGGAACAATTATGCACGCCTTAGCAAAATTATGCTATGTCGAATACGAAAAACGTGCAATGATCATGGACGTGACTTATAATGTCTTAAGCGTGACAAGTGATATCAACATAGTGCTATAGTATCATATGATGTCGAGTTATCGATCAACACAATATCAGCATGAGACGTCAAAGTATCATCCAATGGAGTATTGGTAACATGACATTATGATGTTCGGTTACACCAATCATCCCCATATGAGCAAGTGCGCTATGCCAACACCGGCAGTGCAATTGCACGAGCATCAAACCGGGTTGACTGCACGACGTGCATTACGAACACTGGGAATATAGCAAACCGGTGTTTATTAATCATTTTAGCACGAGGCGTCGTACGAGCCGACATCAACCCAACGCTAATAAAACACCCACCAGCACCAGATTCTGCTCGATCATTGTCTTAGTATCGACTCAGAGGACACCGAGGATTAGATTAGATCATGCAAAGAATCCGGTTTGCCTCGTCGATTCCACATCAATGGTTGCATGAATCCACCTGTGTCACGGTTGTGAGGCTGTATCAATGATTTGGACTCGGTAATTGCACTGATTGATTCTTCCAAAAGGTTGTGCAGCAAGCACCATGGCACGTAGTCTCGTTCGCTGTAACATTCTTGCTCGCAAACGACAACGGAGCTGCTCTCCCCCAACACTAATTGCTTTTAGTGGAGCACGAAATCCAACATATAAAGTAGTGGTGCCATGTAAAGCTCCTTCCTTGACAGTCTCCTTTGCCCAAGCATCACTGCCATGGCTTCCTCTCCCTCCTACTTCTTCTTCTTCTTCTTCTTGCTTCTCCTCACACCCTCGCTTGCTTTCCCACCACCTCCACCTTCCTCCACGTTAATCCAAACCACATGCAGCCTGACGTCCAACTACGACTTCTGCGTCGCCGCGCTCCGATCCGACCCTCGCAGCCTGAGAGCCAAGGACGTCAAGTCCCTCTCCGCCATCGCTCTCCGGATCGCCGTCGCCAAGGCGAAGACCACAGCGGCGTACGCGACCAGCCTCGCCAAGAACGCTACCGAGGTGGCGGCGTCCCGGTCGGCGTTCGGGACCTGCGCGGAGAAGTACAAGAACGCCGGCGAGGCGCTGCGGTGGGCGCTCGGCTCGCTGGCGCAGGAGAACTACGACTACGCCTGCGTGCACATCGGTGCGGCCCAGGAGTACGCCAGCACATGCGGCAGGCTCTTCTTCCGGAGGAACCCCGGCATGGCGTTCCCGGCGGCGATGGCCAAAAGAGAGGATGAGCTGCAGCGCCTGTGTGGCACTGCCTTTGACATCATCTCCCAGCTTGGTTGATACACGCATTTTGTCAAACACTCGTACCGACTCGTAGCATATCAATGATATAAGCATCATAAGTTGTACTGTGGTATTTTCGGGATTAGAAAACCCCAAGTGATATCCAGTCATGCTGTCATGAACTTGTGGTGTGACTACCGTACCTTATTGTATGAAGAGGAAGTGGTGAAGGTTGTTGCTTGTCTCCTAGCAATTACCATCCATATGAGACACAGGACCTTCAAGCTTTACCGGTTGTAGCTATGATTGAAGGAATATGGTTTTGGCTGTGGCTTTCGGTAAAGCTCTTTGCCACACCCTCTTTTGAGAGGCTTCTCTACTAAGCACAGCATCCACTGCGTTGTCCTCTGCTCTTAGTGTCTTGGGGTATAAAGCCTGTGTGATTGGACCACAGGGATGAAGTAGACTCACCGACATCCTTGCGAGCCGGAGAGTCCTCTCAGGCCTCTTGACCACAGGGAGAATAGCCTAATGGGCCAAAGATGGGCCGAAGACAAACAAGGATGCTTTTTTTTTTTTTTTGACTCGGAGCTTCGTTAGAGTTAGGGTTTGTCGAGGGGCACCTTTCGTCTCTATATATACGCGGTTGGCGGCCATCGCATCGCCGTCCGGCCTATGCGTCTCCGTTGATCCCCTTCTCTACGGTTTTTGTTCTTGGTCTTTATCTTCTCTCTGGATCGGGCTGTGGCGATGATGAAGACGACAGTCATGCACCACGCTGATGAGGAATTCTCCTCGCTTGTGCTGACGACAAAGTCTTGTACCCAATTTTCTCTCGAGTCTTCCCGATCTGTGATTCTTTTCTTGTCAGTCTCTCGGTTTTGGCGATGTTGGTTTGTCTTCTCATCTGATCGCTGGACTTCTCTATTTTGTGTTAGATCTAAGCGTAATGCCTGTGTCTTTTCTCCGATCATTCTTTCCCTTCCTATTTTTCTTTGTGGGGGTAGAACAAACATCCGATGATGAGGGCTCTAACAAGCCCAACCATGATGCCGACCGAACTGGCTCCTCGTGTGCCCTGCAGATGCCGCATTTCTAGGTTTGGATCGGAGATGTTTCCTGCGCAACACACTTGCAGTAGAATTACATTATGCACGCCTTTTGCTTATGCGGACGTCTGTTGACCGGAAGATGTAAGCCTCTGCACAAGAATGCGGACGTCTTCACAGCCAGATACATCGAAGAAATCACTGCCTGCAAAAGAACCAGCGACACACAACTTCGGGAGCAGTCATTTACCGTCTTGATGGATCGATACATCAACTGCTATAATGTCATCACTTCGGAGGGACTTATTCACATTCCAGGGTTGAAACCTGGAAAGAAACTATACCCAAACATCAAACCGATAATTTAGCGTGGGAGGATGAATCCATCAGGATTGACTTGAGCCGACGGGCTTCAGTAACAATACACTCGCGATCAAAGAGAGCAGAGACGACGGCAACACCTTTCAGGCTCGGGACGCTGATCTGCATCACTGAACCAGCATTTGCAGCGCTGATACCACCAATGGCAACCACAGGCACTTTGGAAGCCAGACAAGCCGCCTTCAAGCCATCCAAACCCACCGTGAGATTGTTGGCCTTTGTAGTAGTCGGGAAAACACCTCCACAGCCGATGTAATCCGCACCGTCCGCCCATGCCTGCTCTGCTTGTGCTGCGGTCTTACATGAGACGCCGATGATCTTTTGAGGCCCTAAAATGCTACGAGCAACTCGAGCTGGCATATCAGATTGCCCTACATGCACGCCATCGGCATCACAAGCGAGTGCAACATCAACTCGGTCATTGATTAGCAGCGGCACTCCGTTGGATCGGCATATTTCCAAGCAAGCGTTTGCTGCTTCGATGAAGTCACGGGTCTCGGCCTCCTTGTCTCTGATGGCACGAGGAGAAGAAGAAGAATCGAAACCTCAGCAGAACTAAGAACTGAAGGAATTCGCATGTTTCATACCTCAACTGAACAATGGTGGCACCTCCTTCGATGGATGCTTTCACGGCATCCACAATGGAACGACCCCACTTCCTGTTCATCCCAGAATCCGTAACTGCGTACAAGAACAGATCATTAGCTTCAAATGATCTCGCTCCTGCAGTATGGGCATGAGTGTTGAGATCAAATAAGTGGTCCAGGGGGCCTTGAGGTCCGTTTCCAATTACGATATCTTTGCTGTAGTCAAGAGCACTCTCAACAAAGGTCTTGGCCCTCTGCAAAAATTAACAGGCAACTTGAAGTTCATAAGCTTGTGTAATTGATTTTACAGTTTATATGCACAAGAGGATCACCTGAACAGCTTGCAGCATCGGGGAACCTTTGGCGAGTTCTGCTGCTATGCATGAAGCAAGAGTGCATCCAGTGCCATGGGTGTTACGGGTGTTTACGCGTGATCCGCGTAACGCATGATAGTTTTCTCCTGTAAGAAGAAAATCCCAATTCAGTTCAATAACTAAGCAAAAAGGCTTACGGATGAGCCGATATTGCTGTCAAGAGGTAGAGGCATACCATCAAAAAATACGTCAGTGGCTTCTGATGAACCTGGGAGATGACCACCTTTCACAAGTACATTCCTGCAAATGATACCTCATCAACATAATTCTCAAAGGAATCAAAATAGAAGCTTTGATCATTCATAGCATCTCGTTTTCTTGGTCTAACATCAAAAGGACAATCACGTCAGGATACCAGAATATTACGGTCACAACATGAAACTGAGGAAAAATACATCTTGGCATGATCATGTCTCTGATATTTTGGAAAACATCAATAGAAATTTTCATAATCTGGTTTCGACAAACTTCAAGCAACTTATTAATAGATCCATCTGATGGGAGAAGACTTAGCATCAAGTCCTACATTTTCTAGCATCATACAATGCTCTAGGTTAAAGACAACTCATAGGATCATTGGATAAAGAAGTAAGAAATAACACATATTTAACCTACGATTATAGAGTTTGCAAAACAAGAAGCATGGGTGACAAACTGAAAATACAATAGAAACATATAGTGAAGTAAAAATATCATGAATGACCTATTATCATTTTACCAAAATTATTCATGAAACACCGACACGACGAGTGCATATATGAGAGATCAAAGGATAAGGTGACTGAAGTGGGTGATAAAGAAACAATGTATACTAGTATGAGAATGAAGAACACTGAACAATTTAGAACATACACAACTTCAAAATGAATGCAGAAACTTACCTGGGACCGAAGTTATGTATAGATTTTGCTGCAGAACACATGTCAGATACTGTTCTCAATGACATGCCACCAAGTAAAGCTGATGCTTCTTTGAGATTTGGAGTAACAATATCAGCCATCGCAAAAAGTTCATCCCTGAAATACAGAACTACATATTTCATGTGCACCTTCAAAATAAGTGCATTTTAACTCATTCGTGTGACTCGTGATAGTTCACATCAACCAACAATTCATCTAATATCATATGGCCTATACCGATATCCTGAAAGTGTTGATGGCCCAGCAAGCATGTCGCCGCTTGTAGAAACCATGACTGGATCCACAACTAAAGCTGCCTTCCAAATTATAACAATATCAACTAAGGTACTGATAAATTATCATGCAAGTTCATTTGTCCTTAAGCCATTACCTTTAACAGGGAACTCCTGAAGACTACGGCATAAAACTTTTATTATGCCTACAGAAGGAAGCATCCCTGTCTTTACCTGTCAGGTTGAAACAAAAAATTGTATTGAAAGGCAAGTAGACCAGAAAAGAGACAGAAACAGAGAGCTAATAGCGCTAAATACATTAGGGGAGAAAGGGTTTGAATAATTTCAACTCAAACTGCTGACAATTCAGCAATCTGGGAACAGAACATCCAAACAAAAGAAAACAAAACTAACAAACAAAGAAAGCACTACAGCATTTCAACAGACAGAAATTAACCACAAAAACAGAGTGAAGGTGATCAAATGGAATGAACAAAAATTAGCAGGTAACATGATATCCAAGAATCGAATATGCTTGAGGTAACCATGGTGAATATATAATTAGATTTAGAATATGGAGAAGCCATCACACCTAATCTATTTACTTACACCATCAAAGTTATCTCAACCAGACTAGATCTTTGTATGCACAGAATGGAGTAACATCACCAATGCCACGAGCAACTCATATCAGAGCACATATTCATAATACGACCAATGTGATAGATTTAAAGGCTTCCTATCTGCATTACCACATTTATTTCCCACATATATGATAAGACCCTAAAGTCTTATTGTAAATGAAATGGAAGAAATGAGGATGCTCTGATACCAAATTAGTAAGACCTAAAGTCTTATCGTAGGATCTGATACCAAATAATAAGACCCTAAAGTCTTATCGTAAAAGAAATGAAAGAAATGATAGAAAATGGGATAAAATGATAAGGCACTGATACCAAATGATAAGATCCTAAGGTCTTATTGTGGAAGAAAGGGAAGAAAAGGGAATGATAATGATCGCTTCGAGGGGATCGGCCTCCTCGATCGCTTCGAGGGGATCGGCCCTCCTTGATCACTTCGAAGTGATCAAGGAGGGTCGATCCCCTCGAAGCGATAAGGTCTTATCATTTGGTATCAGAGCCTTACCATTTCATCCCCTTTTTTATCATTTCTTTCATTTCTTTTACGATAAGACTTTAGGGTCTTATCAATATACCTCGTATCAGAGCACTTATTCATACAAAGTTAGATGCCTATGCCAAATATCAACCATTTGCTTGAGTGAACAATAACTAGACTTTGACGTCACACATCTCCAATGTGCAAATTACAAAGCTTAGGATGTACATTCCAGGAAAAAAAATATAAAGAAAGAATAAAGAAATTTCAACATATTAGAGAAACGTGTGAAAACATAACAATTAGATGGAATCATAGACATTAGAGAAATATCTTTTTATGTATTCAGTCATATGGTGGGAAAAGAATACAATCATATTATAGTGGCAACATTTGTTACCATATAACATGGCATTTCAAACCACGAAAGAAAGAAGAAACACGCATCACCACAAGTGTTCACCTTTTAATATGCATGACCTGACATAGTTAAAGTTATCTCAGTATCATACCACATCGACCGCCATATCGGAAAGCACCGATCTCAGCTGCTCCGCCACGGACGCCTCCGGCACGGGATGGACACCCTGCCACACTTCCAAATCAATCCCCAAAGGCCTGACGCCTACTCGTCGTACAAGTAGAAAGAGGCCAAGAGATCTCAGACCTGAACCCCGACGGTATTCTGCGCGGTGACGGCCGTGATGACGGAGGAGCAGTATGCGCCAAGGGCCCCGCAGGCCTTGATGTCGGCCTGGATCCCGGCTCCGGCGCCAGAGTCGGACCCGGCGACGGTGAGCACGTGAGGCATCCTCCTCCCGCCGCCGTTTCCCGCCGCCATCACCACTGCGGTCGTCCTCCGTGCGCTCCCAGGGATCCGCCCGCCCGATCTCGACGAAGGCCGCGTGTAAATCTGGAGAAAGTACGGTAGAGCAGATCATGATCGAAGGCTTGATTACGCTACAAAGCTGAGACGTGGAAATGATGAGAACCAGAGAAGACGGAGAAGCGGTGGCGACGGCGGCGACTGCCATGAAGCTTGATGTGTCAAATGAAGGGTTGATTTGGATCTCTGATGCCCTAAATCTTCGCGAATCGCACGAATCTAAAAGCTCCAACATTATCCAAAAATCTCTTAAAAATAACCCCGAAAATGGCCGTTAACGGGTTAGAGCACGCCGATCCGATCCGATCCGCCTCGGTGTAGCCTGCGGATGGATCATTTCCAATCGGATCCTTCAATCTAACATCAGATGCTGCACACCCATGATCTGATCTGATCGGATCGGGTCGGATCAAAAGCGGACGAAGGCCAAACCGGACATTTTAACCTTCGATTCCGGCCTTCCTTCCACGGAAAAGGAACCCTACTCCGATCTCTCTTCGAGTCGGAATCCCTCAGCGGCATTGCGTCTCTTCACCCGGCGTCTCTCGTGATCCCTTCTCACCTTTTCTTTTGCCTTATCTTGGGTGCCATTTCTTCGCCCTGCGCTTAGGGAGGTCGTCGATCCTTGTCTGCATGATCAATGTCATCAAGTTGATGTAGTTAATGCGTTCAGCATTTTGATTTTATCTACATTGCGTTCAGCATTTTGATTTTATCTACATTGCGTTCGAGTAGGGTATGGATTATATTTCTTCTAACAAAATTGTCTCATTGCCATCACCATGCCATGTTTAATCCACATTGTTCATCTCAAGTGCTAGAAGCATTTCAACTCTGCTAGGTCAGATATGGATTACCAATGCATGGTTGGGTAGATCAGCCTAATCACTGGGGCTACCCTTCTAATGTTTCTTCTCTTATTTGTCTGTCTTATTCTATTAATATTGGATAAGGGTAATAGAAGTGGGTATGATCAAGAAGAGGCTATACAGCTTCTGGGATTAGTACATCAAAGGAATGTGTAAGGTTGTGAGATATTGTTTGTGGCATAGTCAACTACTGCCACATAGTGAATATTGGTGGGCTACTGGCTTCCTTGACATTGAAGCTTCATAAGTGGTCAAGGAAGCATATCATGGTAGAAAGTCAAGATTCTAAAATTAGTATTTTGCAATTGGTATGGAGGATGTAGCAGCAGGGGTCAACACTTGGTGGTATTCAAGAAAGCTTTGGGGGGTGCTGTTGGATGTTACTTTGAGATGAGAGCTTGAGGATTGCAATTAGTGCACCAGATCAAAGCACTTAAAAGAAAACTTGGATAGGTTAAAAGTGACAAAGAATTGGCATGTGATGTGATCTTCAATGTTATAGTAAGCTGAGAGAATCTGTTACTAACTAAGCAAGTCAGAGGATGGTTGTTAGTTCTATCTTTTCTCATAAATTCAAGAAATAAAACTCAATTACAATTTCTGCCCTTGTCTTTATCTCCTACAAGTTCATACGAAATATAGTTCTACAGGATGTAATATGGTAACACACTAACACTTGTGTTTGATTTTGTGGTCCTTTTGCTGCTAGAGGATACAAAATTTTCATTCACAACCAATTTCCTATTCTCTAGCTTGTATATGCTTTGGAGGTGCTAGTCAGTTTAGTTCAAGTATTATACCTCATGATGATCTTCATCTATAAGCCGAATCAACTTTGATCTTACTTTTTAATTCTGTAGTGTCTGAAGCATTCGTGATGGATCCAAAGGCAGATTCCGCTTTTGATCTGGATGAAGAAAGTGTCGTAAGTGATGATTAGATTCCTTGTTGTTGTCTATGGTGCTTGCTCATTCTTTTCTTCCATCAATTTCTACAGTCCCTAGTTTGGTAGTTCGATGAAGTTCCGTATTGAACACAAAAAGAAGTTAATGCTAGGTATATCTTTGTTCCAGTAGATTCTAATAAGCAAAACTTTATGAATCTGCAATTGACCAACTTCTGCTTCAATCAACTAAATATGGGCAACTAATGGTGTCTTCAATGGATCACCTTCAATGGAAAGTCTCCAATAGGGCAGAAATAATGCCTAGGTGCTCATGGGTATCAGACCTTGCAATTGTAGACTCTCAAAGTACAGCAGAATCCTCTGGTAAAAGAACAAATGCCCATACTGCTGGTTCAGAGTCTTGATTGGATTCTAGAGGTTTGAAAATTCCACTGAGAAAAGCCAGAGTTGATTTAGAAGATTCTACAAGGACATTGAATCCAAAACCAAAAGTTGCTCCCTCGTCATTTGACTTTCCTGGTGAAGATACCAAGCACTTTAACAAGGTGCAAACCAGCTTTTCCTCATTTCCTACAGCCTAAATTGGTTTAAGGTCACAATTTGATATGGCTTAACCTTGAGTGGGAATTTATTGCTTGCAAGCAGCCAAAAGTTTGGTGGGTGATTATTTACCTATTTTTGGTTTTCCTTATTGATATTAAGAGAAGAATTGCATGACATCCCTGTGTTTTGTATGCAGTTTGCATCTGTCTCATGTAAAATTGAAGTATGAAATGCACTTGAGAATGTAGCATCAGGCCGATAATCATCACTAGTTTAGCTGAAAAAGATATTGACTGTTGTACTTTTAACTGCAGTCGTGCAGTTTGATCAAATTAAGATGATTTATTTTAATTTGATATTTAAGTCTTTTGTATCTTCCCTTTGCCCATTTTACACAGCTCTTCTCTTTATCTCAGGCAGTTTATATGTTTTCGTCTCATGATTGTCTCAGGCTCCAAATCTGAGTTCTAGTTTACAAGCAGTTGAAGCTGCTCAAGGTTTCTCCCATGGTCGTGGTCGGATAATACCTTCTCTCTCTAATGAAAGACAGGATGGGTTTTTCTATAGAGATAATCACATGAATCCGCGAAGGACCGCCCAGGCTGTTCATGGTCATAACCATTTTGGAGTGAATAAGAAATATGGCTCACACAAAACTTTCGAAGTTTCAAGAGAGCTAGTTTATGGTCCCCGGGCAAACAAATCGAATAGTTGTTTGGGCTCATCAACCAGAAACAACAATTTGAACCAGTTTGTTCGCAGAGATAAATATAACAAAACAGATTTTCAGATTGAATATGAAAATGCCAAGTTCTTCATGATAAAGTCATACAATGAAGATGATGTCCACAAAAGTGTCAAATACAATGTGTGGGCAAGTACTCCCAATGGTAATAAAAAGCTGGATGCTGTATTCTGGGAGGCAGAGAGATTAATGAAGAAGGGCTCAAAGTGTCCAATTTTCCTATTTTTCTCAGTGCGTAATGTTGTTGTATCTTATGCTTATTGCATTCGTTTAGTGTTTTATAAACTCAATATCTGGATCCTATAGCAATTACTTATTTTAGTTCCTCAGTTTTTTCACATGAATTCTTCTTTAGGTCTTCTTGTTGTTTAACCCTGCCATAGAAGAACGATTTTAATCAATTTGCTGATTGATAGATTACATTACAAGTGCCACTGCGAAGCTTGTTCATGATGTATTTATTTTTTGTGTCTTAAATTTGTCACACTTAGTTCAGTAATTTTGCTTTTCTTGTTAATTCAATGTTGATGTAAATTTCAGAAGCCAGACTTAATCTACTCCTCTTTTCTGATTATGCAGAGCTGTATAAATCACAATGGACATTACCTGTCAGAATTTCTCCATTGAGAAGTTATAGTTTATGGTTTTTATGGTCATTACTGAATTTTAAAATTCTCTTTTGATTTCAGGTTAATGCCAGTGGTCAGTTTGTTGGTTTGGCTGAAATGATTGGACCTGTTGATTTCAACAAGAACCTTGATTTCTGGCAAAAAGAGACGTGGAATGGGTTTTTTCCTCTATAGAGATAATCACATGAATCCGCGAAGGACCGCCCAGGCTGTTCATGGTCATAACCATTTTGGAGTGAATAAGAAATATGGCTCACACAAAACTTTCGAAGTTTCAAGAGAGCTAGTTTATGGTCCCCGGGCAAACAAATCGAATAGTTGTTTGGGCTCATCAACCAGAAACAACAATTTGAACCAGTTTGTTCGCAGAGATAAATATAACAAAACAGATTTTCAGATTGAATATGAAAATGCCAAGTTCTTCATGATAAAGTCATACAATGAAGATGATGTCCACAAAAGTGTCAAATACAATGTGTGGGCAAGTACTCCCAATGGTAATAAAAAGCTGGATGCTGTATTCTGGGAGGCAGAGAGATTAATGAAGAAGGGCTCAAAGTGTCCAATTTTCCTATTTTTCTCAGTGCGTAATGTTGTTGTATCTTATGCTTATTGCATTCGTTTAGTGTTTTATAAACTCAATATCTGGATCCTATAGCAATTACTTATTTTAGTTCCTCAGTTTTTTCACATGAATTCTTCTTTAGGTCTTCTTGTTGTTTAACCCTGCCATAGAAGAACGATTTTAATCAATTTGCTGATTGATAGATTACATTACAAGTGCCACTGCGAAGCTTGTTCATGATGTATTTATTTTTTGTGTCTTAAATTTGTCACACTTAGTTCAGTAATTTTGCTTTTCTTGTTAATTCAATGTTGATGTAAATTTCAGAAGCCAGACTTAATCTACTCCTCTTTTCTGATTATGCAGAGCTGTATAAATCACAATGGACATTACCTGTCAGAATTTCTCCATTGAGAAGTTATAGTTTATGGTTTTTATGGTCATTACTGAATTTTAAAATTCTCTTTTTGATTTCAGGTTAATGCCAGTGGTCAGTTTGTTGGTTTGGCTGAAATGATTGGACCTGTTGATTTCAACAAGAACCTTGATTTCTGGCAAAAAGAGACGTGGAATGGGTTTTTCCCAGTGAAGTGGCACATCATAAAGGACATACCCAACAGACTTTTTCAAAGTATTAGGCTTGAGAACAATGACAACAAGGCTGTAACATTTAGCAAGGATACTCAGGAGGTATCATTCTCTTTATCTTGCTTGAAGTCCACAATCTCTATATGCTTCAAAAACCTTTCAGAATCTGTAAATTGATAGAAGAAACAACTAATCTAGAATACATTAAGTACAGACCTTGAAATAGTTGCGTTTTCTTCTTCTTCTTCTTTTTTCTTTTTGTTTGCCAGTTAGAGAGATTTCCTATCATGCAAGTGGTGCTTGGGCAACAATTTACTGTGGTTTTTGAGATGGTTGATCAAAAAAATAAAGATATAGAAAGAGAATTGTCATGTGCATGTGAGATCCAAAGATTCAGCAATCTGCAAGGGAATCTTTTACTTCAAATTTACTCTCTAGAGGACTTTGTTCCTGCATAAGGATAGACTATAAACAAATACTTTGTGTGATAGTAAATCACTAGTGATCAGTTACTCTTTCTACTACTGTCAAATGTCAGGGCATCTTTAATCTCCCTTGTCAAGAAGGTACTTCAAATGGCTGACCGACGAGCAATTTATCTTATGTCTTAATTGATTATTGATATGCTTTGCAAAGGTTTTTGTGACTCTTTGCATTCAAAACAATAGTCATTTAACTTGACCTGTTATTATTATAGACAATTTTTGTTTACATCTGCACTTTGCCTTTGTAGATAGGGCTGCCACAAGGTTTACAAATGCTGCACATATTCAAGGGCCACCCTCTTGGAACATCACTACTGGATGATTTCGGGTTCTATGAACAGAGAGAGAAATCACTACAGGCCACAAGGAGAAGGCGGCCTGCCGTGATGGATGTAGATTTTGAATTCTATGATGACAGTTGTGGTAAATTTTCATCCCTCATATCCCTTGTGATTCTCATTTTTTGATTGCATGGAAAAAGGCTTCAGAAGTAAGAAGCTAACCTATTGAGATTTTTTGATGCAGGAAAAATTGGAAGCAGCAGTAAATGAAATGAATGTGACTGGAAAGTCTAGAAAATCTTGTAATCTCATGTGGGTGCCATCCAGAACCAGAGGACATTCATATCATTCACAGGCACGAAATTGACATGGCAGATTCTCGCCCTGATGGATGGGTAGGAGATTTCAAATTTACTGTTGCTCTCTCTCTCTCTCTCTTCTGTATGTAATATATATAGCATGCCATTTACAAACTTCCCGTGGCAGCTTACTGCTTGCAGTTTCTTTTCTCTATTTGAACTTTGAGAACTGTTTGGCTTCTTCCGAAAGAAGAATGAGAACTGCTTACATTGGCAGCAGCATCCCCAGCATACAGATTTAAACTTTTGGATCTACTTGAGAAGCTGATTTGCTTATGTTTATTTGTATTGGTACCAATATAAAGCACCAAAAAAACCCCCCCTTTTATGATACTAATGCAATAAATCTGGTAGAGAATAATGAAGAGGTTGGAGGGTTTTGACAGGTGAAGTTTGTCTTTTATGTTAGCATTGACAATAAATGGCTCGGGCTTTAGTAAAATGATCATTTACTATAATAAATCGTTTATGGTGCTAACTGTGATAGATCAAGTAGGAAAGTATGATCATTTACTGTAATAATCGTTTATGGTCCAAGGATTATGACAGGAAGATTTGACTTTTATGTTAGACATGGCAAAAAACAGGTTGGGATTTGAAAAAATATTTGTTATCAGCTGTGCCACAAACTGACTTTTAAGTTTGTCTGTGTTTTGCAGGCTAATATTTGTCGGTTGATTAAGTCCATGATTTCCTTTTTCACTTGCAGAAGAAAATTGTAATAGTCGTAACAGCTACATGTAGATAAACAGATATACTTAGCACTAAGTATTACTTGTAATAATCTAAGGGAAACAATGAGTCTTGGTTGGTTATACTTAGCTGTAGTCTCCACTGAGGAAGTAATAGGTTCTGGCACTGGTGCTCCCTTCTCGACGAAGGTTTGTTCTGTCATCACGGACTTTGACAACCTACAATTGAGTAATCGAAGGTCATTTCCAATAGAAACAAGCACAATGGAATAAAGCGGATTGCAGCCATCAAACTACACGAGCAGAATTTAACTACTGCATCTCAACTTTGATCATTGTCTCCTTCAGGAATTTATTGCTTAAGCATGGACCACCAAACTCAGTAAACCTTAAAGCAAAAGAAACGCACACTCATTTGCTTGATCTGGTACGGATTTTGATGTCCTAGTCATGGAGGTTCAGCAGCAGCTCATCAGACTTTGCATCGCTCGGTTTGCAGAGTTGGCAATTTTCTGCGCCACTTCCGTAGCAGCTTCAATTCGTCTTAAAGCTAGAAATGCAGGGTTCATTGCGATTGCCTGACCTATAAGCCGGGCATCCTGATAATTGATGATAAAGACACAATTAGTAGTTGATTTCTCAAGGATTAGACAAGCACCAGACCATGGGGGAACTGGTGTCATTCTATGTTCAATGCACTTGATGCAACTACATACATTAAACATGATGGGGGTTACCAAATGTATAAGAAAATTAAAGGTGTGATTCTAAAAATGTATAAGAAAGTCAATCAATTTGAAAATGTATTAATCAAGTCAGAACTCATTGCAAAAAAAAAAAGGCTTCTACAGAATACAAGGCCAGATTTCTTAACCATCTTTTGTAATTTTGTTGACAGAATTTGAAGATAAGGTTCGTGCATTTGTAAGTAAATACATCATTCACAATGTTGAAACTAGGGTATGGATTTTTCCTACCACAACTTAGCATGAGAAGGGATAGATAACAATTTATTGAGAAACAACTGCAATTTAGTAGCAAGTGACCATCTCATCTACAGGTTACTCTTTAATCAGAAAAGATGTAGAATCATACCAGCAATCTGTTGTCCTTACCTAATTCATTGAAATAAATATACAATCTAGGGGCCCCTGACCATCTCATCTACAGGTTGCTCTTTAGCCAGAAAAGATGTAGAATCATACAAGCAATATCGATGTTAATTGATTGACAGAGAACTACAATTTAGGGGCATGTGACCAATCTCACCTACAGGTTGTTATGAGTAAACAACTAAAGCCATAAGAGACTTGGTGTTAATTAATTTAGTTTCTCAGAGCAATATGCTAATTAATGCCAAAAGAATAGTAATAAAAAAGAATTCCTAGTACATTGAAAGCATTATGTAAATTATGACTCTTATCTCACCTGTGCTCTTATGATAGCACATTTCTTATCTTGCTCTGCCTTCTCCACAATGAACTTTGCCTGCTCAGCCTCCTGTGCTGCCACCTGTTTTGCTTCTGTCCCTACCAAAGCTCAAGGATGCAATTGAGACATCATACAGTGACAGCCTGCAAATGCTGATCAAACACATCCGGTTTTTTTTAACCTTCAGTATCATCCACATATCTATTTACACTGAAAAAAATTCCCTTACAAACTATATCAAGTATACCTCCCTTTGTGTGATCAGCTGGCTGGCATTGTATTGTGCCACCACAGATTTCAGTGTCTCATGAATAATAGATGGCAGAACTGTCTCATTGTAATTCTCCGTAAGACTAAGGTATATTGTAGGCAAGCAGTTTGCAAATGGCCATGTCAGAACACGAAGCCCAATTTTTACCTAAGCAAAAAGAAAAAAAAGATTTTAAAAACTAAATTGTTGTAAATCAAAAGACATCTTGATGGAAATATTCAAGCAACAAAAATGATATTGTTATCAAATTAACAGGCAGACTTTCCAAATATTCCGGATCAAGAGGGACACTCTCAAACTGTTCACAATTGACAAGCACAGTTTCCAACCTTTTCTAGTATCAAAGGCACCAACATAAATATGAATATATCTTATCATAGTAAGCCACTACTCCTCGCTCCCATTGTCTTGACACAATAGACATACTAAAGGTATCAATAGTAAAAGCTATAAAAAGATGATGCGAAGATGAGTATAATATTCTCAAAAAGGAATCATGTGCATGATACTCATTATATCAAATTCACAATAAAGCTATAGCTTGCCAAAGCTAAAAGGTAAGAAATAGAACCCTTAGCTTCATCTTCTAAAAATGAGGGCATTGAATGATGCATTGCTTAAAAGAGTAATAGAAGAAACAATATCTTCAGTTGCCTTAAAAATTAGATCAGAGTGAGGAATGAAAATACATTTGAGAAGAAACAAATTAAAGAGGTCTAGATGGCTCAACAAATGTCTGCCATTATACCGTTGCCATTCAAACGGTGCCAATGATAGCCAGAATAAGGCAGATCTCTTTTTCTCAGGTTAAAACTATCTCAAGAATCTGCTCATGCATCAGTTTCACAACATGCAAACATTTGCCATTACAATAGCTACCGACTATTGAGAACAGAGGCTATGAGCCATGTAACACCAGAAACAACTGATGTAAGAAATAGAAGATCTCCTCTAGCATCGTTGCGAGCCCATCGAGCCGATGCCTCACTTCTGGCAATCCTAATCATGACGAAACAATTCCATTGCTTGCAGGACATATGCAACCAATGCCTCACTTCATGAGTTCTCAAAACAACACAACTTATAACAATTAGCAATGGTAGACAGTGTACCCAGAAATAATGAAACGTGAGTCCATAGGGCATCAGGGGGAGTACCATTTGCAGATCACGGTTCCCTGAAGTACTACTCTCCACGAGCTGAGGCCATGCGCGAACATCGTATATGATTGGCCTCTCCAACCACGGCACCATCAGATGCGTTCCTTCGGGATAAACCTGCACAACGAAGCTCCACCTTACCTACGATAACCAGAACTAAAACCATCAAAACCGCATTCAGATAGCACTCCCTTCGATGAAACAGGAAAGATCCCCGAAACATAATCTCCACACCCGAATCGAACTTGGTAGCCTCAAAGGGCACTCACCACACCAAACTAACGAGGAAACGACACGATCGCCCTATTAGTCGACTAATTAGATCATTCGGGAAGACATCGAGACCTTGTCCTTGATGCCGTAGATGCGATTGAAGCCGATGGCGCGGTGGCCACCTTCGCCGTTGTAAAGGCTGCTGACGGCGGCGTAGAGGCCGGCGCCGCCAAGGATCGCTGCGGCGGCGCCGGGGACGTTCGGGACCGCGCTCCCCCCCCCACTTAAAATTCATCGGTCCGTGGAAGCAAACGCGCCAGAGAGCGAGCAGTGGCGATCGGCAGTGGAGGGTTTTGGAACTTCTTGCCCGTGTCGAAGCAGAAACTCGTGGCGTTTATACGACCGAAACGATTTTATCTCGATCATGGAGTGATAAGATGAACGGCGTAAAAACATTATAAGTCGAGTCATAAAAGCTTGGATTGAAATAAATGTTTTATATATCATGTAAAGTAATTTTAATCGGATCAGTAACAATTAACGGAGAACACCTACGTCCGCGATTACTAACATCGCGGGGGGAATTAAGCGGGCCATTGACTTGGTCAACGACCCATCAGGATATTGGAGCTGGCACGTGCGGACCTGACTCCACCCGTTTCGGTTCGTTCCTTTTTTTTTTTTCCAAGTCAATTCTCCAACCTGTACCTCTCGACCATCTCCGACCGTCAAGAACGGCACCCCTTCCATCTCTATTCTTCGCTCCTTTTCTAATTCTTTTACCAGTAATCTTTCCTCTCTCTCTCTCTCCCTCGTGATGTTCGTTCCTGTCCGATCCCTGCATCTCCAATTCCGAAGGGTTGCATGAATCCATTAGCGTCTCGATCCCACCTCCGCCACCGCCACCTCGCCGACTCCCGGCTCATGACCGTGGGCTCTTCCCGATGGATTCTTCTTCTTCTTCTTCTTCTTCTTCTTCTTCTTCTTCGCCCGGAAACATCGTCTTCTTCAGCGTGTCCAAGGAGAAGGACATTCTGTACTCCTACAATGGAGGCGGCCAGGAGATCCAGGCTTTGGCTCTGAGCTGGTCGGACAAGGCGAAATACCATCACGCTTGGCACTCCCACACCGTCGACAACATGACCTTCGGCTTCCTGATGCAGGACGGGTACACATTCTTCGCCATCGACGACGACGGGAACACCGGCAACTCGGAGATCCTGCTGTTCCTGGAGCGCCTCCAGGACGCCTTCAGGGAGGTGGCCAAGGACGACAAGGTGGGAGACGAGCTCAGCTGGGTTATCAGAGTCCGAGCAGGCGACAAGACCAGGAACGCGTCCATGAAGGCGCAGCAGCTGTCGGGGGACACGCACGAGGAGAAGAGTCCGGAGGATGTCGGCGGCGTTTCGAGCAGGGCGTTGAAGATGGACGTGCTGCAGGGGCCGGCGGGCGGTGTGATTTCTTTGAGCCGGAGCTTGAGCTGCAGGCTGATGGCGCAGCAGCGGGCGCGATGGTTGTGGTGGCGCCAGGTGAAGATTGTTGCCGCGGTCGACGCGCTGCTGTGTTTGACCATGTTTGCCGTGTGGCTGGTAGTATGCGAAGGCTTTCAATGTGTGTCTTGATGAGAGGATGAGGACGACGACGACGATGAGACTGCATCATTAGACTTGAATCAGTCCGCATCCTCTTGTTTTCGATCTGCAATTCTACGCCAAAGCAGAGTTGTTAGCCCAAAAAGATTTCATGCTGGAATGATGTTTGCTGAACGAAATGTTTGATTTATTACCAGTCAAATGTCCTACCCAACTGACTAAATGTCTTGTTTGTTGTCATCATCTCCTTCCCTTCATGGACTTCGCATACCTGCATACATTTAGCCTCCAAAGATTCTCAAGGTACATGTATAATTATCAAGTTCTTCCACATTGGACCATAGCATCAACTTCAGCATGCATTCTGCCGTTGAAAAATATGTCATGTCAACAAAGGGCAGTCAAATAACATGAAGAGCAAACTAGTTTTACAAGCAAATTTTACCACATTGAACAAAAGCAGCAACATATCGACTGTATAAACATAGACGGTTAATCCATTTATCAACGAGGGAAGAAACATATAAGGTGTTATATGCTTGTTACCCACTACCCTAATTGCATTGTTCTTCTTCCTCGGCATCAGGCAGTAGCCCATTTCAGGCTTGAAAGAAAGACCATAACCATAACGATGTGAAAGCCATCTTTATCCTCATCACCAACACCAGACACAACAATGGCAACTGGTGCAACAGCAACCTTGGCAATCAAAGAGCCCATATTGGTGCCACATACTAATGGCCAAACCGCTACCAAAAACAGCATGGACAATTGCATTCCTACATGGGGAGAAGGTACGTCAGTGATTCCTAACCAGGAACATCATCCTGGCCTCCAAGACCTTTCTGCCCAGCGGCTGCATTGGTGTTGGCAACAGCATCAAATAAGGCTTTCTTTGAACCAGACTTGACAACCTCACCAATGACTGGTGGCAGCTTCCTCTTAGGAGAAAGTCTCTTGGCTTCTTCGCTTGTGTAAATATATATCTTCCTCGCCATGCTGCAGAACTCACTGCAAAAACATGTGTGCATAAATCCATATCACTTTGGTGGCAGATGTTCATTTATAATAGATAGTTAAAAAGGGGAATCTTTTGGAGACTTACAGCCAAGGATCATCACCAACCAACATCATGTCATCCTCATTGTCTGTGTAGACAACCACCCACTTTTTGACTGCACCAGAGAGCTCTCCTTCAATACTAAACATGTTTTCCAGCTTGTGCAGAAGATCATCATATCCACATAATCTTGTCAAGTCCACTGCCCTTCCAACTGCCATACCTTGCATGTGAACCTGCATAACAAGAAAGGCTTCAGTCATACTTCAAGCTTAGCAAGCACATCCTTCGCTGCAGAAATTTTTTTTTTTCTGCCAGCATCTCTAGCAAAAACAATTTTCCAATATTCAAATAATGAGTTTCTCCTGACCAGAGAAGTAAACTTTCAATATTAAGATGCAAAATTATCATGATCAACGGAAGGAAAATCAAAATGAAACATCAATCCATAACCTTGGTGCAGCTCCTCAGTTGCCTGCTTTGTGTCTCCCGAGATGACCTTAAGCATAACTTCTCCGGCTCACTGTTGTCTGCAGGTGCATCAGACCTCTCAATGTTTGATGGCCGTGACTGTAGGTCTGAATCCACTTCCAAAGATATTGCAGGTTGGTCCACCCCAACCCCCGAAATGGTAGGGACTGGTGACATTTCTCCCATCCCAGAACTCTCAATCAGCTGAATCCCAAATAGCCTGCAGCCTTTGCTAGTTTCCTGTTTTCTATCACATGGTTCTCTATTGATGCTTGCCGAGAAGGTGTCACTTTGAGTTTCAGTCATGATTGGCCAGCATAGGCGGCTGTTGATAGCAGTAGACGGAGCATTGCTTGCATTGAATCCAATGGAACCAGACTGTGATGCTGATGAGAATATACATGCTGGTTTATATGATGAATATGGCTCTTCACCTCTTTGTGGCCCCGAAAAAGAGAACATTTGGGTAGTCTCGACTTGGGATTTCCAAGAACCTACATGAACAACTACAGCAGTGTGACGGCAGCTAGGAAAAATTATCTGAAGAGAGGAATTAAAAGAAGTAGCTGACAATCATTACAGGACAAAAACGTGTTTCATGTACAGATTACTTCATCTATTGATTCATCGAATGCAAAAATCTTCATCGATCAGTGTAACAAAGATAAGTGCTAATGACAAGAATAGTGTGGCGTTCTTTTTGTTGTCATTTATGAACAATTAAGTGTGTTATATGAAACACTGTGATGCTCCCTTATCTTTCAGAATATCTTAGTCTTTAAGCAGTTGATACCAGATCTGATGCAAAAGCTGGAAAATTTTTTTTTTGCAAGTTTATCTCACAGCATCTGAGTACTTGTATGAAGACTGGTCGCTTCTCAAAGCATACAGATGGAAGTTCATTCTCGGAATGTTCTACACAATTAGTTCAACTGCTTATTAAACAAATGACAAGTCATTAGTTTACTCAAAGGTCAACAGGTCAAATAGCATCACCAAAAACATTTGAAGGTACTCAAATTCAGAAAGAAAAGAAGGATAAAATAAAACCAAAAATTGAAACCTGATTCACAGGTAAAGAAGGGAACTGGAAGCAGTTATAGATAGCTAAATCCATACCAGGCGTAGGAGAAGGTCCTGGTGTTCCAACAGGTGAAGCAGGTAATCGTGCACGCTTGATTCGCTGGACTGGTTGGGCGGACGGAGGAGCAGCTGCGATCAGTGGCTCCAACTCCCAAGGTGAAACACTGTCTGGACACAGTGTAGATGATGGTTCATCCCATTGGACCTAATCATAAAATTCAAACCCCTTACTTGGCAGAAAGACAATTCAGTAGTTATTATTTAAGAAAAAACATAGTACATACAACCTAAAAAAGCAAAAGGTTTCACATCATTACATGGATGGGGGAAAAAAACTTCCAGAAACTTCTAATTGGCATCATGCTTCTATGCCCCATAGCAGGAAATCTTACCTTCAAGGATCTCCACTCTGAATCTGCCCATTGAGATGATACCTTGTCTATGGCACCAACAATAGTACCGCTAAATCTGCAACAACATAGAATGATAACTAGCTCATCACAGTCACTAGCAAGTCTGATTATTTAGCTTAGAAAGACACCAAAAGTACCTCCTTTCAGGAGTATCATCACCCTCAAATCTCATCTTAAACCTCATCCCTACAGAAAATTTGTGTTTCTTAGCTTCAAGATACTTGTTGAGACTTATGATGAACTCAGATCGACTTGCTCTGCAGTATTCACATTTCATTGTAAGTCAATTTCTGATCTTGTGCTTGCAAGAAAATGAATTTAAATTGACATCTAAGGCAAATCTATTAAGTTCAGATAAGCTGGCAAAAGAAGACATAATAACTAGCTAAAAGATGTGGACCGTACAAACCAAATGACAAATTGCAAATTGTTCATTACAAGTTAAAAAAGGAACTAAATGAACATTAATGTTAAAAAAAGACTTTATCACTGCATTGGAAAGCTGGACCACCAAGTTCCTCAAAACATTTTAATCTGCCAGAACATAAACCTCAAGGCGAGTGTAGCGTGCGATGGCAAAAGAGATTTAAGAGCATAAATGCCATAAATGAAGGGGGATAAAAATGTAACCTTGGTTTGTAAAAAACAGAAAAAAGAGTCCCAGTAGTGATAGCATGGGATGCTGTAGCAAGAACTCCAAGATGCATACTATGACTGGAAATGACAGATGATGGCATGTTATTGAGTTGCCTCATGAGCCTCCTGACACCAACTCGCAGCTCACCATTTTCCCCTCTGACATGAACATATATAGATAGAAATTTCTAAGTTAAAACAAATTGTATTTCTTGCCAAATAAATATCAAGATTCTCAATTGCTCAATGAAACTAATGATTTCCTGACCTTAAAAATATAAAAGCATCACCAGCTACCAATCGCTTTGAGCTGACAAATACACTCCAACCTGTTGTAAGCAGGTGGCGCCTAGGTTGACCTGGAAGAAAAGAAAATGAAAGTCAAAGCATTATTATCTTAATTCCATAGTTTAAGCACTACGTGATCGCTACTTCAATTGTAAATGATGACAATATTTGGCAAGTATCATAAAGGATTGCAATATTCCAACTCTGGAGCTTAATGAAAAAAACACTTTTGGCACCTCACGGCTTTCTTGAAAATTGTCATGCCTTGCAGAAGTGAAAACTACACATTGACCCATATCAGTTACAAATTATAAAAAACACACATTATCAGAGAGTCTTTCCTGCAAAATACATGTGTCTGTTGCAAATTATATTCACTTTCTGACTCGGAAAATTTTTTTTAAAACAGTATGGGGTCATCCACAACAGAAGATATCTAACATTCTTGTCTAGCTGTTAAAGAAATTCTCTGGCCCACGTGAAATCAACTCCTAGTCCCTAAGTGGGAAACCAAATATTTGGGAAAGCTTGAAAGTTGCAATAACAGCATTGAGTAAGAAAGAAAAATGAAGTATATTTTATATGATTAACAATTTGAAAAATAAAATATAAACCTCGAAAAATGTGGCGGAACCGCCACTCGTTTCGATGAAGATCTTTGGCAACTAGTTCTTGGCAAGGTGGATCCTGTGTCATGTCCTACACGAGGATGAAAGAATTTAGCAAGAAAGTTAAAATATACAAAAAAATAAAAACTAATCAAATTCATTTGTGGGACAGTTGAGAATCATAGCCTACTCAGATTGATGAATGAGCATATAAGTAACACGTAATATCAACTAACCAATGGAGGAAGACATTCATCTGCATGTCTCCTCAGGACTGAAAAACCTCCATGAGTGCTTGTGTCCGAGGCAGTTAAAGTCTTACAGAAGGAGTAGCCTTTGCACCTTTCAGGCTCAGATAAAGGAGGATCCGGACTAGTGACCTCACCTTGCTAATTTATAGATAGCAAAAAAAGAAATGATAGTATAAATAACAAAGAAATAATCCAAAGTACAGTGGCGTCAGTATCAAAAGACTAATCATTTGAAAGAAAAAAATACTATCAGGATACATAATCTTGTTTGTAGAATCATTAGAATCAGAAAGCCAACTTTGTGGTAAACAAATGGAGGAAAAGCATTAATAGGAATACACAATAGCTTATGACAGACCACAAAAAGCAACTGAAGCTTCAATGGTAACTTCAAAAACATCTTTCTCTGTAGAAGGAGAGCACCTCAAAACATGCATCACACATTTCTTGAATAACTTGATATCGCAGACAACTATATAAACTCAATTAAAAAAAACTCACATTTGGTTCAGGTAACAGTATAATGTGTGCATAAACTTCGTCTGTATCTGGTTCTGCCTGCATCATGACATTACACGAATGAAAATAACATCATTCCCTTTTATTACAGGAACATACATCAAAAAGAATGTTACAGGTAGAAAATAAACAGGACCTTTATAGCACTTACTCGAAGTTCAACATTTACCACCCTGCACAGGATCTTTGGTGGTAGATTGAACACAGGCACATGCTGGTCAAGTCCCTGATTCGTTGATGCCTCCAGCTATAACAATGAAAAAAGAAAACTAAGGCAGAGACGATTATGTATCTAATGTTGTTTTATCATTAAAGCCCTTCCACAATCAGGATAATGGAAACAAGATGGAACTGGTGATCAACTACACTTTCCTAAAAGGCTGCATCACCAGTAGCAAGTAATGCAAAACTCTCAAACCAAGTAAACAGAATACAATCAAAAACTTCTTGCACCTGTTCCATATGACCTTGGGGAAAGTAATATACTCGTTCATTTTCACGAGGTAAGGTAACCAAGGGTCCAGCACAAGCATGCCATAGTTCCTTGTACAAGACATCACCAGAAGTCCCTGGAAAAAGAAGATATAACATATAAGTCATTACAGCAGCCCCAAGAACCAAGCAAATTGAAAACAAACCCTCAATAGAAAGACGACCAAGAAGAATCTTGCCGTATATGAGAAAACAAGTTTGAAGGACTAGCAGTTTAGAAGAGATTATTGTTTTATGAATCTGCAACATACAATTGGACAAGCCAGAATCTAAGGCTATTAAGGCATTGAACATCTTGAAGAAACAATACTGAGGAGGAGGAAAAACCCCCAAAAAACAATAAGCAAAGCAACGTTAAAATTAGATGCGAAGCTCATCAAAGTAACATAATAAAGAATAAAAAGTGAACCAAACGAAATACCACATTCAGCGCACATCAAATTAGCAGAATCTAATGTGAAAACAAAACAGGACAAAAATAGAAAGAGTATGGTTGTGAGGAAAGGGCAAACATAGATTAGAAATCTTTTTAATCTTTGGACTTAATTTGTTTCTAGGAGCAATATCCAGAAATGCAGATTTCCTCAACCAAGGTACAAAAAGTAATACAAAAGCCAAGCAACTAAAACTAGAAGAGTAAAGAAAGAACCATTTAAAAAACCATATTTCAAGCATGAAAATGAACACAGCAGCTCTCTATAGTAGAGATCCAATCACTGAAAGAAACCACTACTCAATTATATATATATATATATATATATATATATATATATATATATATATATATATATATATATATATATATATATATATATATATATATATATATATATATATATATGTTAACAAAAATAAACACTAAATGAAACCTGATGAGATATTCACATTTGCCACCGCCATATGGGAACAGCTGAAGCTTCACTCCACCAGCTAAGCAAGCAAAGAATTGAAATTGGGACAAAATCACAACAAAACAGATACTCTGCTTCAGGTTTCGTTACCCCATGACCACAAGGTATATGACAAACAGAGGTGGATCGGATCTCTTCTTCTTCCGGACCTTCAAGACAGAATAAATACTCATTAAAGCCTGCTGATCACAACATTAACTCCAACTCCAAACTCCAGCACACCTACAAATCCCTAGAAAACCCACCAAACTCTAGACTAATTCCGGGTTGGTGCAACACCTAATATAGAATATGAAGCCTATTTCTGATCCCGGCTTTGACGCTTTTACTCCAGTGGAAAAGGAAACAATCCCTCGCAGCCCTCACTCTTCTACTCCTGAGAAACAGATAGAATACAATCTTTAACGGCCGCAAGGAACAATAAAGGTGGCCATCTTGCCCTCTTGAAAACGCCTTCGGTGCGAATTCCTCTTGTAAACCACAGATCTGAAGCGAAGAACACGAACAACTCCGGAATTTATCGACTTGGAAACTTCACTTTAATGTCCAACTTCATTATTTGTTCTGAACATCAAATCCCACCAAAGATTCGTACTGACCTTCAAGATCCTCCAAGATTCACGCGATCCTACAGAAAGAAAAAGAATAAGCAAGTCGACTGAAACCAGAACAAATCCGGCTTCCAAGAAAATCGAATACCGATCTGAAGAGAGGCGCAGATCAAAGAAATGAAAGGAATCTACCTAGATCAGTCGATCTTTAGCACTCGAGCCGAAGTTCCTCCCTGAAAGCCGTTAAACCCCGAAAAGTAATCCCAATTCCGCGACAATCTTTCATAGAAGACCCACAAAAACCAAGAACAAAAAATTCCTACGGAAACCGATCCCTTTCCGCCCCGTTCACCCCACGAACCGGCGGCACTCCGGTCCACGACCCACCGAGGACGCGAGATTCCGACCGATCTGATCCCTAAACTGCTCAAGATCGGAAGAACGAGAAAAAGAAGAAGAAGACGAGGCAGAAGCGGCAGAAATGTGTGGCTTTGAGGAAGAAAGATAGGATTTCTCTATATTATTTCTTTATATGTGTGTGTGCGTGCTGCCTCTGCGAGACCCTACACGGACTCCCCGGCAGCTATGTCTCCTGCCCTAAATGTCGCTCAGACAAGTCTCACCCCATAATGTACCAGACAACTTTTTCTCTCGAGTGCCACGAGACCCGCTTCTCCAATCCCAGCCGTCCGCTTCGTGCGAGGATAATTAAGTTCGCTTAGCTGGCCTCGTCAGTACCCAATTGTCCGAAACGCTTTGCAAACCACTGGTAGGCTATTAGTGACCTACCCCGAGACTTCGAACCGTACGGTTAAGGCCTCTCGAATATTCACGCACTAAAATCTGATCGATCTGATGTCGAGCGGATAAACGAGAATTTCCGCGAGGCGAATCCGACCGTCGATGCCGATACATCTGACGGCTGGAACCGCTTCACGTCGACGCGGTAGGGGGTGGGGAAACCGTGGCGTGTGGGATAGTCTATGCTCGGGGACGCGTTTATCCCGTGAGGGATGAAGCATCTCGTGTACGGTCCCAGACAGGGTTGAGGGCGTTCGTGGTTGGGACCCGGGGAAGCAGCGGCCACGAGGCGTGACGTCGGGTGGGGTCCAGCTGCTGGCGAGCCACCGGACACAGATCTCCACGTGTCTGCGGTCCGCGTTGGCTCATCGTACGACCATTTACGTGAGGTGGATAAGTTGCGTAAGTATCCAATTTGTGGCTGCCATCGAAGGATTTTAATTATTTTATATATTATTTAGTATTTGCTTCTTCTTCAAAGATATATATATATATATATATATATATATATATATATATATATATATATATATATATATATATATATATATATATATATAAACAAAGGTGGAAACTTGGTTGGGCATAAGAATTGGATGGGCATTAACAATGAATAATGCTACAGCAATAAGCCTCATGCAATCATGGTTGGTCACTGGGCTGGGAAGAAGAAGACAACGGAAAGAGAGGAAGCAATTCTGGCGCCTCAGCGTTACGCGGCCGCGGCGAAGGGTGCAAGTAAAACCTCCTCTCCTTGATAGCCTTCTCCTCCTCCTCGTTCGGATCCACCTGCACCTTGTTGCCTCCCTCCTCGCGTATGTGAAGCCTGGCGAAGCTGGTCGAAGGAGACGCCACCGCGGGGCTCATGGCAGGGGAGATGGCGGCGGGGCTGGCCGGGAGGGAGAGCGGCCGAGGCCGGAGGGCGGTGAACCTGCGCCGAGGGACTCCCCGCCGCTGCTCGTGCTGCCGCTTGAGCCCCGGCGTCTTCAGCTTGTGGGAAGAGGAGGAGGAGGAGGAGGAGGAGGAGGGGGCGGGGTGGTGCTTGTGGGCCTCGTCGATCTGGGGGGGGCCGGCCGTCAGCCGCTGCACAAGCTCTTTGAAGGTGGCCGCGTCGGTTCGCACGAAGGTGGTGGCCGGAGCGGGGCTTCGCGGCGCTGCCTTCTCCATGCACGTAAGTCTTCTCAGTCACTGCGGCATGAAAGCATGAAGAAAGAGCACAAAGCTAACATAGAACTCAATGAATTAATCGAGCAAAAACGGAGTGGAAATAAACATTATTTTAGATTTCAAAACATTAAATATTATTTCTAACTTCATATGATTATACATATCGATAGCATATAATACAAATCAACTCCAAGAAATATACCACCGCACATAACCAAACCTATCGATAGCATATAACCAAACCTACTCGTAGAACAGATTAAATAAGAAGGAACAAAAGAAGAAGAATTCCTCCTCACAGTGAACACACAGCTTTAGAGGTGTTCTTTGTAGAAAGGGCAAAAAGGTAACGACCGTTCTCCAACACCTCTTCCTCATTTGATGGGCTTTTCGTGTACGACTCGCCACCGAGCATCCCTCGTTACAACCAGAAGCAGCAAGCGTTGGGTGAGCGAGCGAGAGAGAGAGAGAGAGGTGAGTTTGTGCAATTCGTGTATCATCTCATATTTAATCTGATATTTGAAGTGAGTAAAAACATACACATAATCTAAACACGAAGAATAGCAAAAACATCTCAAGAATCTCTCTCTCTCTCTCTCTCTCTCTCTGTAGAGATATATATATATATATATATCTTTTATTTTCTCTCTATATCTGTTCCATCAAGTGGTAGCCAAAAAGAACAACTCCTCACCAGGTTATCTTCTTTGCGCAGTAGAAGACCTACTTCAAGCTGGAACTCGTCCATCGACCTCTGCCAACCCGAGCCATAAACAAATCGAGATCAATTCGGCTTCCAAGAGGCCAAGCAAGAAGCGAAACGAAGAACCGGGCGAGGAGGAGAAGGAGGAGAAGGAGGAGGAGGAGAGAAAGGAAGAAAGAGGAGAACGCTATGGGCGTGAGGACTTCATTTGCAGGGGAGGTGGACAAAGGAGCGGAGGGAGCTCCACAAGATTACGTTGGAAGCGTGAGGGGTTTCTTTGCGTTCAAGTGTCCATTTCAGATATTTTTAGCTAAACGGAACGGGTCAGCAAAGACACAGCCGAGCTGAGGAGGAATGCCAATAGACTAGAGAGGTTTGGCACCACACCAACCTCCTCCCGTGGCATGACAGAATAGAAACTCCAGCCATGGCGTGCGAGGCCGTTTCTAATAATACCAGCAGAGGCCGGTTGGGACAAATCATTTAGCGGACGGTAATGCTTTGTGTGCACACAATGCCTGCATCAGGAAATCCTTCAGGTTTTCACAAGAAGACGATGCACAAACCGCTGTTTCGGCGTATCCTTTCGATATAGCCTCTCAACCTGCAGTCCGAAAAGCCAGCCGTCATGAATTAATTGCTCCATCGCCATCAGCTGCAATACAAAACTACGAATCCAGTAAATAAGATGGGACGATTTCGATTCATATCACACGCAGTACGTGTAAGCAACTGCATAAACAAAGGGAATTAATTCTAAACTATTTTGCAGATTATGACTTGTAAGGAAAGTTCAACAAAATGCAGATCAGATCAATTCTACCAAGCAAAAGCTCTCGAAGAAAATTACTAAATATCAAATGTTTTCCAAAGGCCACGAAATTCTGTAGAGAATAAATAAAAGAGCATCCAAAACCGATTCAATCCGAACTAAGATTCACCAATCGAAGTACCCTTCTTTCATTCGATTAACCCATTCAAATCTAATTGATTTTAATTTACGAGATATATATATATATATATATATATATACGATTGAATTAACTATCCCAAGCTCTTAGTCAATTATTCAAACAAACCTAAACATCCAATTTTACAAATGATACGAACTCAATTTTATAAATTTTATCATGTCAATCAGATTTCAATTTGATTCAATTAAATTTAACTAATTCATTTAATATATATATATATATATATATATATATATATATATATATATATATATATATATATATATATATATATATATATATATATATATATATATATATATATATATATATATATATATATACTTAAAATTATAAATCAATTAACTAAATCAAATGAATCCATTTTAAATAGATTCAAGTAAGTAGATCAGAATCGATTCCGGTTCGAATTACATTCCTTTAATCACATTCCTTTAATCGAACCAAACCGAAAAAATAATTGGGTTCAGTTCGATCATTGACTGTTCGGTTCAAAATATTAAAGGCTACAAACAATTTACATGGAAAACAGATGGTATATACACAGGTAACAGATAGCTGCTCGGACTTATATTGCACATCACAAATGAATGTAAAAGAACTCAAAACTTCAGGAGCTTGTTACAAGTTGAGCACCGCATGTCATCGTTGGAATGGCAAATGAACATTACTGATAGTACCTTGAAACCAAAGATCATTGCACTTCCAGCCAGCATCTAAAGCTTCTGAAAACTTTTAGCAGGAAGAGGCAAACAAAGATTAAAAAAAAGGAAAGGTAATGATAACCTGACACCGAACGATTCGTTCTCGTGGATCATAACTATCAATCAATACTTCTTATCGAACTGTCTGTCTGCCTGAAGACCTACTGGAGTATCTCTTATCTTCCTTCCTCTTCAACTTTTTGTTACTGGGCTCATCACTACGATCATTGTCCTCGCCCTTTTTCTGGTGAAGATTTCTCTTTCTACTGCTTCTATCATGTTTCTTTTCTCGCCTGCTTCTGCTATGTGGTAAACGAGCATCAGCATCCTCCAGATCAGAACCTTCACTTCTGGCTTTCCAATCAAGATCATGAGAAGAAACTCTCAAATGATGATCGTTCGGTTTTCCAAATTTACCACTATGACCATCGATCTCATAGTCATAGGACTTATGCTTTGATCGTCGACCATATTCTCTACTTTCAGTGAAGCAACCACTGTGCTGTGAGGTGATTCTGCGAGAAGGGTCTACGTCGGAACCAAGATCATCAGAACAGCTTCTTCCGTTGTAGCGTTCTTCATCGATGCTAAGCCTGTGACTGGACTTGTCACTCGAGAGGCTATTGGAATGGCCATCACTAAGTTCTCTGTCATCATCAGTGTACTCTGAAAATTGTGCATACTTCTGTTGTTCCTGAAATCTTGATTTGTACCTTTTTGATTTCATGTGCCCATTGACATAGGGCTTTACTCTTTTTTGCCCCAATGAGTCTTCCCTGTGTTTCCTCTTATATTCCCGGTCATCATAATAGTTTAACTTATCATATTCTTCAGATCGTTCACGCTTTTCCACAGAAGTGGGCTTCTCTTTGCTCCTACTTGATTGCTCCCTCCTGTTTTTGGCAGGAGAATCATTATCGAGTTCATCCAGCTCACTGTCAGACCTTCTAGAGCAGTACCTACTGCATCAAAACAAAAATATCGATTAGAGGTTAAATCATGAACTTGCAAAGATGGCAAGCATGGATAAGGGATCAGATTTAACAGCAATATTCCAAATTATTAACCAGTGTGTATTTGTATACAGTCTTCTATTTAACATTAATAGAAGTGGCTTAATTGGGAAAGGACATGCATCTCTTTATATGCATGAATCTGGTTTATGAGTGGATAATGATATGCAGAATATGAGCATACTTCTAATCTCTGATTTTACCTTAAGCATGAACAACTGCTAACCAAGGATCTGATTACAAATACTGACAGCTGATGCTATCCCACTTCTACCTAATAAATTCATCATGTTCCTCTCACTTCACACCAGTCACAAGTGAAACAGGATATTCATTCAATATGAAAGCACCTAATAGGTTCTATAAGCCATAATTCACTTGACAAAAGAAACCTTATATTACAACTTTGAAGAGAGAAGAGTTGCATGATGAATTTACAACTGGAAATCTGAAATGTTGATCAAGTAGGAAATTTCAGCAAGCAAGCCTACCTGATGATTCTTTAGACCCCAACACAATTTATAGGATTGCACAAACTCTACATGAATTTAGAGTCATAAAATTACTGGATTCCTAAAAAAACCTTAAAACAGATGTGCTTCTCATCTTGGAACTCTCAATTTACATTTCAAGGGTGCAGCACAACACATTAAATCCTTTTCCTCGGCTTCAAATTTGTTGCCAGAAACAATGCCCCAAAAACTAGAGGATGTAGAATTCTAGAAACAAACATATATGACCAGACAAATTAAAACTAAGTTAAAGTCACAACATGAACCTGAGTCCATGAGAAGATGGGCCGATTTTGAGGTCCAATTCCTAGGTCCAACTTAACCCGCCACAAGTTTTCTAAGATACGGTAAAGGATACAAGTATGCAACCCATAACCCATGTGTATTCATGACCCCACCCCCCACCCCCCCAAACCAGAAAAAAAAATAAAATAAAATAATTATAGCATGTACCAGTTCAGTCATGACCATATCTTGGATATAATATCTATTAACCAAGTTCATAGTAAAGGTATGTGCAGCAATAGAGAGATAACAAAGGACTTCAAGTGAATACTCTCTTTGAAGCCAAAACAAGAACAATAGAACATACCGTTTGTCTATTGGTGTTCTCTTCCTATCTGAACACCTTGGCCTATCAAATTCTTTCAAATCCACCTGCTTGTGATGCTCATACTCATTTGAAGGACCAAATAAAGCAATCATCTTTCTGATCCAGTACTTAGGCGGAGGGTTGTCCCAATCAGCCCACTCATAATCTCCTCCAGGGTTGCGGAAGCAGTGAATGAAATTGCAAGCAGACCCATGAGAACAAGTCTGATAAAAAGAATGTAAAGTATGAATATGATGTGTCAACTTCCTACCTCAACTGCTAATGGTCATAAGCTAGAACTTAGAGAAAGAAGAAATACAATATATAAGTGGAAAAGCATTTCTTTTTTCTGCAGACACCAAAGGAAAAGGGATAACATAGAACCATACTTTTAACTTCGATTTCATGTATTCGCCACATATAGCAACCTTCCACTTTGTCACACCAACGAACTCACATGTTATCTGATTCAGATAAGTAATACTTTAGAACCATGAGAAGTGGAAAACAGGAAGAACTAGTAAATGGCAGGAGAGTTATTTCAACTTTCAACACTGGCCTACAAGCAAAAAATATGTTGTCACACAGGACATGATGGGAAAAAAGAAACATGCACAAAACTTGAGATCTCAAGAAGAAGATGAAGATCCACAAGTGCTTCAACAAAGAAAGATGAAAAACAAGTGACAGTCCAAGTACCTGTTTTCCAGCAAAAAAACGACCGTTAATGTTGCTATAAGCAAGAACAGCCGAGTCCAGGGACTTGTAGTGTACATATACATTTCCACGTAGATGGTAAGAACCATTCTTGCACACCTGAAAAAAGAAATATCAGAATTTACATCCCAGATGGCCTACATAAGCAATTAAGCATAACGGGCATGTTGGTAAAAAGATTGCAAACCATCAAATTCCTATCTGGGGATAAGTTAATTTTGTGGCTACCATAACCTTGTTGATAAAAATGAAGTGACTTTTGAACATGCAGAGCGAAACTTATGATTGAATCAACAGAGAACTGAATTCTAAGAGTAAAATTAGATTGTATTAACTCTTAAGCAATATTGAAGTTATTTTAAGGAACAGGCACATAAGATGGAACAGTTACCAATATAGACAATGGGTTTACCAATGAGGAAAACAAAACCTACAAACCAATATTTAGAGAAGTTTCCTTAAAGGCCAACCGAGTTTGTGAGTAAAATTAATGATGAGACAGAACAATAGAGAATACTTGTCACTTTGCAAATCCCCTTGAAGATAATGTTGCTTAACTAGGAAATTATTATTTATGATTATGCAATAGCACAGTAAAACCATTCAAAAACTTTATCACAATTCAAAATATTGCATCTAGACAACAGGAACCATAAATGACACTTGGCTTTTAGGATCACCTCTGTTTCTGATCACTAAATAAGAATGCAAAGGTCCAGACACGAATGCAATGGCCACAAAGTGCAGAATGATTTGGCAACACAAGAATTGCAGCTACGGCTACGCAAAGCCA
Source organism: Musa balbisiana (assembly GCA_004837865.1). Classification (NCBI taxonomy): domain Eukaryota; kingdom Viridiplantae; phylum Streptophyta; class Magnoliopsida; order Zingiberales; family Musaceae; genus Musa; species Musa balbisiana. The sequence continues at coordinate 10,282,629 of CM017193.1, read as the reverse complement.
AAGCAGTTAAGAACAGATAGCAACCAAGTTAGGAACTTAAATTATGTTATAAGAGAATGAGTAGTAAGAATGAAGTTAGGAACAGATAGCAACCAAGGCTCATAAAACTAGCAAGACTAATTAAACATTCCAAAAAGCTACAAATCCAGAAAAACAAATCATTGAATATCAATCTCCAATTGATAACCAGAAATATTTGAAGTTAAATTAAATTTTTAACTGCTGCCAGAAGACTGATAAATGATAGAAATAACAGCTCGTCAGATATGTCACAAAAAAAAGGTGGTAAAACAGTCAAATCACCTTGGAGCACAACAATGAATGAGATATAAAGATGATTCTGTGGAATCTTATTAGGCTTTCTCATATCAAACTAATAGGAAGTAATAACAAAAGTAAGCACATGATTTGTATTGGTTGCCTAGATCAGGTAAGCCAAGAACTGTCTGGATAATTTTCAGTTGCTAAAATCTTTAATAATTTTCAATCCACAGAAAACACAAATTATTCCACAACTACCTATAAGATGTGAAAGAACATAAATTTTTGGCTGAGGTGTTTTGATAATCAATCAACCTTGAAGTTTACAAGTTCACCGAACTTCAGGAACTCTGTATGCACATCTTCATAAAATTCTTCATAACAACGTTCAACCTCTTCATCTGTATACTGATAAATGCATGGGTTAAGAAGAGTAAGTTGCGCTTACAAGACAATCAAGTAAACGTTGATGTTATCCTGTAACTACTTTCCAAGAAACAAAATGCACCTAAAATACAGTAGAAAAATTTACTGGAAAAGCAAACACGAGTACGAAAATATACCAAGCTCATAAAATACTTGATTCTGGTTAAATTTAAGGCATCAACTAATTAATCCAAACACAATTTTTGATTCACATGACAATTCTTTATCTTTTAATTCTACAAAATTCATTAATTGAATACATAAGTTATACAGAAGGAACACTTGAAAATAATTAATTATCTTTCTCTGTTGGTACAATGACAAACTCCATATTCCAGCTCAAACGTGGGACTGATATAAACCTAGAACCTTTACATCTTTCTAGTTTGGTTTAGCAGATAAGACCACAACAAAACTTAAGCTCCATAAATACTTGGAGGATCAGCCAATAACTATACAGGTGAATACCAATGAGATACAAGAGATAAACATAACAATATGTTCCACTCTAAAGAGAAGCCAACAGGAGAAATTGACTTTTTGCTCCAGTAGTAAATAAAGAATGGAATCTAGATATCTTAAAAAAATATAACTAGCTTAAACAACAAAATTGTTGTGTCACACGAAAGAGACCAACACATGCTAGGCCTAGCCCATGACTGCAAATTCCAAGTTCAATACATGATTAATTCCTACACATGCATATTACAAACTTCCTAAAGTAGTTTTTATAAGGAAAATTTTAAAAACCAACTGGTACAGTAAGGATATAACATCTTTATGTCAAGAAAATTACTAAAACTTTTATGTAACTTATGACCTGCATTGGGTTTCTGATACTACATAAGTATAATCTGACATGTTTTTCAGGATTCCAACAAGTAACTCTTTTTACTTCTTTTATGATTCTGACATTACCTATGTCTACATTTCCTTGCACATTTTATCACTGCAGTTTCTCATTCCACAGTCAACAATTCAAGTGTCCTCGGCTCCTCACAACAATTGACAGTTACGAATGCACACAAACTCAGTTAAGAATCAGTCACAATATGTTGAACTTAAAATCATGGATAAACAGCAAACTTACATTATAGTTACAAGATATATTATCACCTGCCAAGGAAATTCAAAATAACTTCCAACCGCAGAATAGCATCAACAGATCATAAATAGATGACCAGATATATACTAGAGGTCAAGGAACTGTTTAAATAATCAGAGACATCAAAAAATGTGCATTGTCTAAGTACTCATCTCAAATCAACAAAAACATTATAAGACATTAAAACGAAAGAAGATGCATTATGGCACTTCATCTTCTAAAATACATGATTGCTACTTGGTTGACAAAATATTAAACATGCTTAAACAAAAATAGCTCTGATTCAACGACATAGGATACAGAAGAATAATCAAACTTTCCAGCCTCAACCAGGAGAGAAACCTCGAGTCTCCATTCGAGCTCCTTGAGATAAAATCTGATGCTATAGTTGTTAAAGAACATGGAATCGTATTGTAGATCTTATAGAGAAAGGGCTTACAATATTTCACCGGCAAGAAACCATTGTGTAGATCCATAGCCAAGACAATATCAGTAAGTGTAATGAGAATAATTAGTTAAAAAATAAAAAAGAAGCCCTTTGCACAAGGCTCCTGCCAAGAGGATCAGGTTACATCATTTTTTAATAGCTGATTTGGATACTTAAATTTAGTTTTTAAATCGACATTACTATTTTCAAATGCGTGCAGTCTTACTAAGACTTTTCTCTAAGATATTTTTATAGCATATCAAGCAGTAACCTTTCTGCGTTTCTATTAAAACAAAACCGACAAACATGCTGTCAGTAATCATGACTCCTACTGACAAGTTTACCAGGACAAGAAGAAGCCGTAACAAATTCTAAGCTATCTTCTGCATAGAACTCTCAATATAGAGATGTTTTGCTCTCAGCATAAACCACAAAATGATGCAAAGGCCACGGGGGGTTGGAAAATGACGTTCTATTCATTCAATTTATGAGGTTGCAAAATGTATAAGCGTCAGTAGTTAATTTCATAAACAGAAGAGCTACAATAAGAGCATATTTTCATTGAAGAATGTCTCCAGCAGCTTAATTTGTCACATACTTCTCCAGCAGCTTAATCCAGAAATAGCTTTCATATAGTATGTGTATAATGTTTCTTGCAGTCTTCTCAGCCTTCTGGCTTCAATTACTTTCCTAGGTTAGAATTGTGACATCATCCAAGGACAAGGCAGACCTCTACAAAGCATGAAAGTACAAAAGCTAGACCATCTAATTAAAGTAGGTGCCAATCTTCCAAAGCTTTCCTGGTGCATAAACAACTCATAATGATAACTTATGTTTACAAATATATGCAACAAGTGCATGAAAGACTAAAAAAACAATAATTTGCAGCAGAATAAAAAAGGCAATAATCAGGATACCACATTATCCACGAGAGAGTATCATCTTACAAACCTCAAGCCCCTCATCCTGCTCCGAAACAAGGCCTGGACCATTATACATATTTTTGATGAGCAATGTGCAAGATTTATCAGGATGAAAATGAACTCTACTACAGCGTGGCCCAAAACGACAAGCTCCTGTCTTGAGGTGAAATGGACAATGAGCTTTATCCTAAAAAGGAACAGAAAAAAGATTAATTAACAATTACTGCAAAATATGAATATGTTTCATATGAAAATCAGAAATCATCTTAAAATTAGCATAGACATAAGATATCATAATAAATTAAAGGTCAAAGATTTTAGTAAGACATACTTGCTCTGTTCCAAAATTTGGAACTTCTTGGGCAACCCTTTCCAGCACTTCTTGTGCAGAAATTGATGGACCGCTCATGTATGAAGCAAAAGCTACAGATTGTGGAGGTAGCGGATTGGAAGTTGGTCTGTTATCATCCTGTATGTTAATGAAGCTTTCAGATCATATCCAGGCACATATACCACGAGTTCAGTAAACAATTTTTTTCTCCAAACAACCAAAAAGAATGGAGTTAAGAACTATACCTCTTCAGATTGCTGTTTATTAGCATTTTTCTTTGCAACTCTCACCCTTTTCTTTTTGACTATGATCTCATTCCCCTGCCAGATGATTTCAGCAGGACCTTCTTCAATATAATCCCATTCATCATCTTCATCCACCTCATTTACATGAGCATCATGCTGATTCTATTACAATTCACAATGAAGAACAAAATAAGACAGTTGGAAGGGAACATGAAAGGTTGACACTTGAAGCACAAAGTACATCCAAAAAACGTATTTGTAAAATCCAATTGTCAATTACCTCAAAATGCATGCGGTTTATCACACATTGATCCAGTTCATGGTCAGTTTGATATTAAAAAATTAACTGATACATTTTCAGTCATCAATCAATCCACAAGGTCACATGGCTTAGTAGTTTGTAAAGTGACACATTAACGTAGAATAAACAAAAAAAGGATTGAAAAATATTTGATTACCACATCCTGACTCTCTCTCAGTCTCTCCTGTTTATGAAAGGTCAAGAGACATCCAACAAACTTTGGTATTAATCCATCGTCTAACATAGGGACTGGCAATTGCTTCAACTTGTCATATTACTTGGAACAATATAACAAACCTTTTCTCGAAGAAGCTACAAAGTCCAAATAATGATCCATTAACCTATCGAAGCCTACAAGTTAATAACAAACCACACACTTAATAAACGACTTTGGAACCACCATTAGCTTTCCTTGGAATAGCAAAATTATAGTTCATTGCAGTGAACGCCATTAACAACAAATATAAACACAGCAATCGAAGGCTCAAATAGCACGTTCTCATATGAATTGACTCATGGAAAACCCCCTTCTGTTCACATAGACAATCTGATATAAAACCTAACTTGAACCAACAAGGGGATCGTGCCAGTTTTGTTCGGTACGTTTAAAAGATCGAACAAAAGAGATTTACCAGAAACATAGTGCCAATTTTAGGTTAATTAGTCGATGCAAAAAGCTCAACTAAGTAGTGAGAACACCGACTAGAATTTTTCTTAAATTAACAGCACCCTTTTCCAAGATGATTTTGAGGGAAAGCAAAAAAGAGAGGGAATACACGAAATCCAGAACTACTATCAAATTAGAGATGGCAGGATGAATACCTTCTCTTGAGATTTCTCCATGAGCTCCTTCCGCCGCTGCTCCTCCTCTTCCTCGGCCGCCTTCCTCGCCGCGGCCGCCTCGAACCACAGCCTCTCCCGCTCCTCGAACAGCTTCCGCTCCCTCTCCGCGATCTCGACCTCCTCCTGCTCCCTCAGTCGGATCTTACGCTGCTCCTCCGGGTCATTGGACCGCGCCTCGTCCTCCTCCCTCTCCCGAATCGCGGCCTCCTTTCTCGTCTGCTTCCGCTTCAGTTTCTTCAGGGCCTTCCGCTTCTCCTTCCTCGAAGCGCATCCAACATCCGCGGTGGCACCAGCTTCCTCCACCGGCTCCGGCGACACCGCGCCGGAACTCGGGTCCGCCATCGGAGGAGGATCGCCCGCGAAGGAATCGGTTGGTTGGGGTTCGCTCATCGCCTTCAAATCGAGGGTTCAACCGTCACCGAGACCAGAAAAGGTGGCGGAAAAGCTAGCTACGGAACATAGTTAGGGTTCTCTCGCGTCCAAGCGACCGATTGAACGAACCAGTCGAAAGCGTTATAGACTTGCAGAGACGCAGCGTTACCTTCGAGAAATAGCACGGTCATCCTTTTATTTAAGCGGGTTTACATATTTATTTTTAAAATTACTTAATTATCCCTCCACACACACATATATATATATATATATATATATATATATGATCATAATCATCTCAACCTCTTGTCATTGTCTTTCGTCTTTACACCATACTGTCATGCTAAATTATGAATTAACATGATCATCACCTCCATCCACGTGACCCCTCCGCATAGGGCCTAGCATTGTTCTCGTGAAGCCTCTGTGTTAAGTACTATCCTTAGTATCACCCTAGTCATCACTTCTTTGAGAGTAAAGAGGGATGGGATGATCATTAGCGGTGCGGTAGGGGATGAGGCATGGCCTTTATCCCATTGTAGTCATCCGTAATGCTCATAACCTCACTCCCAACTTTCTCTCAATCTTATTGGATTTCACACTTGACTTTCACAACCCAATACAATAATTTTCTTTCATCCTTACACCAATAGTTATCTCACTTAACTCTCTTACACCTCCTCTTACTAGTATCACTTAAGTCCCTCGTCATAATTATCTTTTATCCCTTATTATTGTTCTTTATTTTTTTTTATGATCATATTGTGTGGATTATCTACACATGGTCCTATCCCCACAAAATCTTTATCCCTGATATTAACTACTCCCCTTGTCATTATCCTCGTTACCCTTCCTCATAAGACGAAGGGTGAAAAGAGGGATGGGGTGGTCTGGCGACACAATAAAGGATGATGTATGGCTCCTGTCTCATTTTCATCATCTTTGATGCCCATAGCCTCACCCCCAATTTCCTCCTGCTCCCTTTGGACTCCCCCCTAGTATAGCAACTTTCTCTCTTCAACATAGTCAATTATCTCAATTGAGTATCCTACACCTCCTTCAATACTCCTCCTCTTTCCTTCCTCACCAATCATCCCCTTCCTCTTCAAGTATTCCGCCTCCACTTGTCTTAGCTCCCACAACCAATGTTGTCTTGCGGTCTCTACCTTATATCCTCATCTCCAGTTTTAGGTAGGATAGAAATGACAATAAGAGCCTCGCGATAATAGAGACATCGGATAATGATAATGAACATAGATGATCATGATAGAATAATGGAGCAATGAGATAGATGTCGACATGATTAAAGCCATACGTAGTCTTAACTTTTAGGAAAAAAAAAGGATAAAAACTTGGTATAAGTACTCAAATTAAACTAGTTCATCAATACTTTAGTTTTTAATATTATAAATAATTTTGGTTCAGAGATATATATTTTGGTTTAATTAATCGATTCAGACTGAATTAAACTATTTTTAATTTAAAAAAATATCATCTAGATTGAGTTTATTCCCTTAAGCTCTTAACCGGTTCAAAATCGACCCAAATGCCCAATTTGATTCAATTTTAATGCTATAATTTCATAAATAATGTAGGCCTAATTTTGCACATTTTATCATTGAACTGAATTAATTTATTTTTTTAAAAAAATATATTTTAAATTAACTTGAAATGATAATATAATTAACCGAATCGAATTAATCGATTTTAAATCGATTCAATTAGATAGGGCAATCATCTCATTCAGTTTGACTCGACCCTTATTTGTAGTTCAAATCGGTCTAAACGCGTCTAAAACTTAAAGTCTTTTTCAAAAGAATTTATCCTATATTTATTACATTCGGATGATATTACCAGTAGGGGGACTCGTCGTTGTTATTCAATACTTACCGCAGAGATGACAAAACTGTTTATTTGACATGTTATGTCAATAAAATATCTAAATGGAGTTTTTTTATTTTCCTTTTTTTTATTTATAGTCATATTATTTTTAGTCTTGTTATGTTATTAATTCTTTTTCGTGTGCTATTTTTCGTTCCCTTAAACAATTAATTTCCATGGCTTCCTTAGCCGCCCGATACAGACGGCCCAGGTTCCAGCCGTTAATCCTCCGTCATGTACCTGGAGAATCACGGCCGTTCACATTTAAACCCAACCATCTCAGGATCTCTACAGCTGTCACGTCCACGAGCATCTTTCCCTCCGTCTTTTTCCACCGTGAGTCAACGCGAGGATCCTACCCACACGCGGAAACTTCCCGGCCATAGTTTTATCCCCAAAATACTCCTCGTATCATCCGATCATTTACGATCAAGATCAATCGAACGGTCTTTCGGTAAGGGTAAATTAGGAATTTAGCTCCAAGAGGAATCCGATGTCCGTATATAGTTCCCTTCTCCGATCAGGAGTTCGCCGCGTTCTTCCGCACCCTGATCGAGGTCGTCGTCTTGTCCAGGGAAAATCGCCGCCGCCGTGCGTCATGATGGATTCATCTTCTTCCTCCTCTTTGCTGATCGCCGCTTTCCTGATTTGCAATCTGAATAGCCTCGCTGTCCAGCCTTCCGATCTCCCTTTTTTGGTACCGTCGACGCCGTGGTTTCGAGAACTGTGGATCGGAGTCTCGAAATAGCGGAAGAAGGTAATACGTTAATTGTTGCTAACAAAAGTTGTTCTTTTTTTTACTTTCTTCTTCTTTTTTGGGCCTTCTCGTTGGGTTTCTTGAGATGATTTGTGGAAATTGCTCTTTCACTTGTTTGGTTCTTTTATTATCTGTTTACTAGGATTCAGTGAGCTGTATACATATACATACATACATATAGATATATATTAAAAGAAAGGAGAAACAGGTTTTAGGCATGTTGATGAATTCAAATAGTTGAAGTTGTGAAATTGCTTAAACTTAACAAGTTTGATATGTTAAGTAGTTGAAGAACATAATATTTCAAACTTGTTTTAATTTTTTGCTGATTCTGAGGATATAAATTAGCGCAGTTGTGAATTTTCAGAGTTACATGACTCCCAGATTATTTACCTGATTATTTATGATCTCACTTTTTCTCAAGATCTTAGACTTTCTTATCTGTAGCTTTATAACTGAGTTGTTAGATTTTTCTTCTGTGACAAATATCAAGCAGAATAAGGTGCATGTGGTGGCCCACCGTCACCTATCAGTTCAACTCCCTCAGTTTTATTTATGGAATTTTCATCTGCTTTTTTGTTTTCTTCAAGTGATTTCATTATCAATCAAGCCAACTAGATTTCGAAACCTCCTTGTCCATTCATGTTTTTCCTACTTTCAGTTTGTACTAATGATTATAATGGCCAGTGAAGTGTTTCTTCTACTTTCAAGATTTAGTGATTGCTTTATTATGTACTTGCCTTTACATTAAAGGCTCTGAATGATTATAATGATTTAGTGATTGCTTTATTATGTGCTTGCCTTTATATTAGTGATTGATTTATTTTGTACTTGCCTTTACATTAAAGATTCTGAATGATTTAGTGATTGCTTTATTATCTGCTTTTTTGTTTTCTTCTAGTGATTTCATTATCAGTGCAGCCAACTAGATCTGGAAACCTCTTTGTCCATTCATGTTTTTTCTACTTTCAGTTTGTGCTAATGATTATAATGGCCAGTGAAGTGTTTCTTCTACTTTCAAGATTTAGTGATTGCTTTATTATGTACTTGCCTTTGCATTAAAGGCTCTGAATGAAACAGGTTTGTGTAGAAATTGGTGCAATCTTCTTAAGTTAAATCATCTTGGTGAAAAGAGTTGAAGAAGGTGTTGAGTGTTCTCATATTTTCAATATTGAGAACCCAATTTTTAAGTCCAGGATGCAGCGGCCTAAGATTCAAAATTCTGGTTGGGCTGCTTTTGGTCGCAAGCATCAAGGGAAAGAAGGCACGCTTCCTACAGGCACTGTGGATCCCTTCCCATCCATCTCAGACTTGAGTTCTTCCTTCGCTACAAAAAGTTTGATGACTAACAATTTTCCACCATTGAAGTCCTTTTCTTCAGTAGTTCATCCCCCTTTGGATGTCCCACCACTTGGGACTAGCTGCATGATCGGGACAGTAAATAATAATCCATGCAGGAAGCATGTTGATTGTCAGGCTACTACTGAAACTAATAGAGGTTCTGCCATAAAGTTGCTAAAAGATGTCCATACTTGGGCTGACCAACAGCTGATTGAAGGTGTTTTATCGGCTGTAGATTATGATGTAGACCAAGCCTCTGTTCTTCTTAAAGCCATGGTTTCACCTGATACCAAAATCAAGGAAGCTAGTCTTGCTAACCCAAGTTCTTCGATAACAATGGATCAGTGCGGAGAGAATAATAAAACTGTCCAGCAAGGCACTTCGTTAGAAAATAAAATTTCAGGTAGCGCACATAAAGCGTTAATATCAACCAAATTGTTATCTGTACCTGCTGAATCTGAGTGGGAAGAAGATGATGTCTACTTGAGTCACCGGAAAGATGCAATAAAGAAGATAAGGTATGCTGTTTTATACAGAATTTATTTGGGTCTTTTGGTTAACTTGTTTTTTTTTTTGTTGTCACATGTTAATTTATAAGGAGGAACAAGTGGATACAAGAGCACAAATGCCATCAGAAGATTTTCAGATGATACTGATTACAGAAACTTCCCATTGATAAAATCCATTAGGGTTTTCTAAATCAACAATAAGAAGATGAGTTATGCAGCATTAAACATGAATCGAGGGGTTGTGGTTAGGAACTAAAATCACTGTCGACTTGCAACTTATGATTTTCTTTATTGGGCAATTTGTTGTATAGGTGAATCAATTTGATCTCTGGACTCTTGTATGTTTCTATGAACAATCTTAATCACCATATGATGTAAGATCAGAGATAAAATTCAAATTCATTATTCCTCCTAATAGTTAATATCATCCAATATGCATTTCCAAATACCTCTAAACATATTTCTTAGTCTTGGTGCTTTCATGCTTTGTATGGTCCATGAAATCAAGGTTTAGGTATAAGCATGACAATGGAGATAAAGACAGACGACTGTATGCCTAGCATGCCAAACATGGCCAAGTTTAGCTTTAGATTTGATGCATAAATTAAATGGAAAGATCAGTATCTGTCGGAAAATTGTCAACTACAGGTATCAAATATGAGATAAAGATAGTGAGGAACAGGAGAATAGCATATGTTCTGATTGTTGTCAGATATGCTTATAACTATTCATTCTTCCTTCTTTTATATCAAGAGGTTGCAAGTCATGAACTTTCGTATCATGCACTTCATTTACTTTTTCTAAGATATGCCATTTTTTGGTTGTTTCCTACCAGAAATATTTAGTTGTTTTACACTGTGACCTGTTGAGTATCTTTGCTTAAAATAAGACCTAATATGCCATTTTTCAAAAGAAAGAAAAACAATTAAAATGCCCAGCAGAAGTGTGGCCCCGCAAGTTAGTACAAAGGAAAATTTATGACATGACTACCTGAATTATCCCTTTTAAACCTGTTAGCTTTATACTAGGCTCTGATTCTTTCCTATGTAGAGAAGCATTATACACTTTATGATTCAGTTTATAGAATGCAATAGTTTAGTTATGATATCAGAAGAACCTCAAATCTGTTTTAATGTGTTTGAAAGATTCTGTGGTTTCTCAGACAATAATTTGGGTAAAGAAATGATGACGAAGTTGTCCAGTATGTTAGTGACTGCAAAACAATCACACATCGAAATCCATAGAGAATGGTACACTCAAGTTGAAGAACTAAAAGATAAAGCCTTGCCAGTGGAAACATTTAGAATTGTTCATTATAAGAACCCTAAACAATAAGCTTGAATGCAAAAGGACAATGATTTAATTATAAGGTGGGAATTGGCAAAGAACCACCACCTATCGAGCCCAATGGCATTCATGAAATTCCATTAGTTTATTTGACGTGAACCTTTTTTATTGAAAGACTATTTGCTCCTTAAATGTTTCTTGATTATGTAATTTGTTTTATTTTTTGCTTTCTTACTGATTTGTGTGCTACAAGATATACATATCATGTTGTCTTAGGAAAATTGTCATCATAACAGTGGTGTTTATCATTAGCTCTGTGTATGCTTAAGAAGTTCAGATATTTCTATTTAGGCTTTTTTTTTTGTTGCAACAGGGCAGCATCACGGCATTCACGGGCTGCTAGTAATGCCTTTTTCAAGGGTGACCATTTTTCTGCACGTCAGCTTTCTTTAAAAGCTCAAGATGAGTGGATGGCAGCTGAAAAGTTGAACAATAAGGCAGCAGACGAAATTTTGCATATTAGAAATAGCAATAATGACTTATGGAAGATAGACTTACATGGTCTGCATGCACCTGAAGCTGTTAGGGCACTGATGAACCATCTTCATATGATAGAGTCTGGGATCTTGATGAATCGTGTAGCTTCTTCTGATGGATTAGCAAAACCAGAAGCTGGTATGGTATCCTCTCCATCATCTGAATCAGTTACAGACTTTCAAGCAGATTCTATGACCAGGAAGGCATTACCTCGGCAAAGGCAGACAGTATTGCATGTTATCACAGGTAAATAGGTTAACATGCACTAACTTATGCTTAATGGTAGCTGCTGTAAGCTAAATTGCATACTAGGATTATGTCATTGGTAGCATAACATCGACGGGTGCTTTTAGTAATCAGCATGAATCACTAATCCTCTTGTTTGGTCCCTGGTGCTGATGAACTCAGGTTAGGTATGGCCATAGCTGTCATTGTAGGTAGTTTTATACTTTATTATGATTGCACGGACACGTGCTATTCTTATCATCAATCCATCCACATTTTTCTAGGAGCTTGTAAATAATGAAACATGAGTTTTGAGTTTTCAAGTTTTTGCAATTTAAAGCATATTTTAGGTATATATCGATGGTTCAAGTCATCTTGCTGTATGGTGGACCTTATACTTGATGTTTAGTATATACTAATGTGCTCTACGTTGCTAATCAATTTACATGACGGAAGCATGACTTTAAAGAAATCATGCATTAGCTGATTCTTGAGCATCAATTAAAAATGATTCTGTTGGATGTTCACAGAGACCATAGCTCTTGTGATTTAGATCTCATCAAACGTTTCTACTAGTTCTAAAAATTTTCTATTTTCACTTACCTGTAGTCTTCTCAAGACATGATCTGGAAATGCTTGATCTAATGATTCATTTTCTTACAGGGACGGGCAACCATAGCAGAGGGCAAGCATCACTTCCTGCGGCAGTCAAAAGCTTTCTTATTGAAAAGGGGTAAAATTTATTAGAACCCATCTTAGCGATATGATCTTCTAGAACTTTCTTGTTTCCGTTATCACCTTTGATCTCCATTAACATCCTGCAGATACCGTTTCGACGAGGTGAGACCTGGTGTAGTTGCTGTCCGTCTGAAATTTCGCCACAAGTGAGAGTGGGATCCTACAATCATCTGTGGATACATGGCTTCTGAATCCTCATCTGCTACTTCTCAAATCGTCTTCAATTACTTGCCATCCTCCTTTCCTTCTCCAGTAGTCAACCATAGAAGCTTCAAGAGTGTCAATTTAGCCACCCAACTGATAGATGCATGAATGCTTGATGATTCCTCTGTGGCACTTCAGATTTGGTGTATATTGTGCTATACACACTGTCATCATCCTTTTGGAATTTACAACGATGCAAGTCATGCTTAACGTGTTGTGATTTGTCGCAATTCACCAGCACACGATGCAGTCTGGTTTTTGTAAGAAAGAAAAAGATTCAATATAGAAGGCTTCCATCAACATTGATTTTTTTATAGAAGAAACAAAACGAAATTGAATTCATTTTATGATTCCCAACTTACCTGCATTTTGCTTCATTAGATATGTTGTTTCTTCAACACAAAATATCATGTTTTGACTTATTGAGGTGTCATTGACTTGTTTTGTATCAATGTATATAAAGACGATATTACGGAGGTGGGAGTGCTAATTTCTAACGGCAGTGAAGTCTTGTCCTTATTAAAATGCGTATCGAGCGAATGCTACATACAGGGAGATGGACATTGATCCGACCCTACCCGAACCTTGGTCTGGTCCGATTAGACCGGGATTTGTTTGAACCGGTGATGCCAAAGATCGGCGCGTGAATCCGACACAGGATAGATCAAATTATGGGTTTTAGTTAACGATCTGAACCCTTCGATTTAAATCCAACGAAGGTAGAAGGTTCCCTGACCCGAAGAACACTAGTTTGTGTTCCATGTACTCTTCAAGTTCCGGCCCCCTCTTACGTCCCCCTTTCCCTTCTTGCGTCACCGACGGCCGGAGACCGACCTCTTCCGTGACTCCACCAGCCGACGGCGCTCGCCGCCCTTCCGTCCCATCGGGGATTGGAAGTCCGTCTTCATCGGCGGCGGGAGTGCCACAGACACCGCCTCCTACTCCCTGATCAAAGGCGCGCGGTCGAAGGCCGATTCGGCCCGCGATCGGGCACTTTCTTCTCCTCCCTCAATAACTGAATGCCTGCGTGCCGCCGCATCCACCTTCTTCTTGGTCGTATTGGGAGGAGAAAGTGAAGGGATTGATCTTGATCTTCCAATATTCAAGGTTCTTCCTCGCCCCTTTTTCCTATCAGGATAGATATGATGTGTGGCGCGCCCCGCCCTAAGGTTACAGTTCTTGGTGAAAAATGGGTAGAATTGAAGATACAAGAACTGATTTCTCATTATAAGATGTGCATGAACTGCTATGTAACTGGTCGTTTCGAGATCTGTTTGTGTATCTGCTTGATTGGTGTTGGGATGGCTTCTAATCTTGAGACATGGGTTTGTTCTCGTTAATGTAATTGGGCGCAAGCTCTATCCTCTGGATCCCATATCGTTAGTTGCCCTAAAGCCTTTGCTGGGATTTTATGGCTTCTCCTCAAGCTTGACCTGTGAATCGATGATAAACTAAACTCAGCAGATATCCATGTAGCCGGGTCACATTGGATCAAGCAATCTCTGGGCGAGAATTGGATCAGGCATGGATTTTAGTATTGGATTTACCAAGCATTGCATTCGATGTGGATCAAACCCAATCAGATCTAGGTTCTATCCTTTTACAGGCCTAAGAATGGTGATTGAAGCCCATTGAAGTTAAATAAATAATTATATGTTTTTTAAGCATGCTAATTTTATGTATCACACACATAACAGAAAGATTGAATTTGTTAAAATTTTTTGGAATTTTAAAAGCTTGATGAAGTCGTAATAAATACCATTGATTTATGTGATTGTATTTGTAGAATTATTTTTATTTCAAAAAAGGAAGGATTTCACTGGTGTTGTGAGTACTGCTTTGTTTTTTTTTTTTAAACAATTAATGCTGCATAACTAATTCTGTTTATTTGGATGAGAGTTTTATTCTTCTTCATTATGTGAATTATAGAAGGAACTCCATATTTTTCTTATGTCTCGCTCAGTGGTTTTGTTAAATGAATTCTAGTAGTAGTTGTTATGTTCTTTCAGTGTTTATGTTAGTAACTCTATGATCCACTGCATTGTTTCAGTGTGTTTAAATATCATTCTTCTTCTTTTGGAAAACACTGTAGGATATGTGGATGAATTCTATAAATTAAATTAATTTGCTGTATTCTTTAATGAAAGGTAAGAACACACTGTCAATATCTTGAAATGATTTTGAACAGATGGCCGAAAAGAATGAGTTATGTATTAGCAAGAAGGTAAAAAGTAGGAGTGTCTAGTTGTTCTACTTGTTTCCGATATTGTTTGATGAAAAATGACCTTATTACCACTCTTGTGAAAACCTATTGTACCAATTGCTCCTAGAATGCTACAACTAGGTGACTTTAGTTGATTGAATGTTTGCTTTGGAATATGATTTTATTTTCAGGAGCTATGTTGTTAGTGTTAGTTGACAAGTTGCATGGGGTCCTTGTCAAGTGCCTCTTTTTGTATTTTATTTTTTAATTAGTTTTCTGCATTTGAAAATGCTTTCTGATTCGAAGATTCAGTCATCCTAGGTTTCTTTGGTTTTCTGGATCTTAAACAGTTTGCAAAAATTGATGCTTCTGCTTGGAAAGTGTGGTGTCTAAATTTCACTTTCGGTTGCTATATTGCTCTCAGAAAAATACAGTTTGTGCTTAGATCATATTTGTATCTAGCTACAAAATTCATCTATAAATCTTATTCAGTTCACATGCACTTAATCAACCTGTTGTTATAGAGCATCTTTTTGCCATTTGTACACTTATTGGAGCTTGCCTTAACTTGATCTTGTAAGTCTGGAATTTATGGTACTATTAGCTGCTGAGCACGATTGAAGGTTCAGTTTTTTATGAGAGTTTGCTCTAAAACACATCTTCCAATTTATTTTTAGCTTAGTTTATAAACCAGGATATTGAAGATATTGTGCTTCCAAAACCATGCCAAAACGAGGTTTCTTGTTCTTCTGCTCGAGGAACAATGGATGGGATCTAGAATGCTGAGACTGCATTCATGATGTTATACTTGTTAGTCATTAACTTATTTACTCATTGTTTTATACTTTTATTAATTATTATACATAAATAAATTGATCGGAAGCCATATAACCTATACAATCTATACAACCTCATAAACTCATGGCTGATATAGCATAGAGATCTACAAAGTTCAAAGGGGTTTGGACTTTGGATAGAGTGAGAATCATGGAGGGATGGTGATGATGTAAAGTGATTGCCAATAAACAACAAAAATCAATTCAGATAGCCAAAACCTTCTCAGTCATTGGATGAAGAAATAAAGACCAATCTGTTAGATCCTAGATAAAGTGATTCTTTATTATGGTAGTGAAGATCTTTTTCCTCCATTGTGGGAGCCAGCTTAAAGCTTTGCCAAAGCATCAAGTTTCTTGAGTAAACCCAAAGTAATTGTTGAAAAGTAAAGTGACACTGTTTATAATTTTACATGTTGATGAGACCATATCTAATTCCAAATTGGTTAGAGAACCGGATAGCCAGGGTCAATCCTCTCCTTGAAGTGCCTTTTGGGGTTTACCCTAAAGATAAAATCATGCGTGGCCTAGCCCAGAGTGGACAATACCCTGCGGGTCACTAAGTCTGAGCTAGTGATGGCTTGGTGATGGACCTCATCATATGATGGTTTAGGCAAGTCTAAGTCCTGTGGCTTTCCAACCATGAGGCTATAATAATACCACTGGTTAGAGAGTTGGAGAGCGAAAGCCTCAAAAGAGCCAAGGTCACTCCTTCCTCAATGTGCCTTTTGGGATCCCATCAAAAAGACAAAGCGATGTGGGGCTCACCTTAGAGGGATAATACCTCATGGGTCACTAAAACCGGCCCACTGATGACCTAATGATGGACTTCAGTATATGCATCTTGCAATCAAATGCTTTAAGTTAAACTATTGAAGAGTACTTTTGGCAGTGGATACTGGGGGTTAGATGATTATTTCATCTTGAAAATGAGAGAAAAAACATATTATTCAAGAGGAAAGAATGACTTTCTTTCCTTATCTTTCAAATTCAATTAACTACATTGCTGAAGTGCATTACATGGCTACAGAAACAAAGTTTATGAAAATTTTTTTTGGGGTCATAGGCAATCATATGTAAACATGAGTAACCAATTTTACAAGTTCCATTAGCTAACTTGTGTCACATAATTTTTGTTTCAAAGAGCTGTACATCCTAATTATTTGGGATGGTTACATGGACTAGGGATCTATTACTAGTTGAACCAAGAGCTTTTAGATAGTATGGTAATCATTATATGCAAATCCTGTAGTTGGTAATCATTATATGCTAGCTTCATGATTGTCTGTGGATCACTTTCATGTTGTATTTGTAACTTAATCCTACTCATCTTTTGATGTCATATTGGTATATTCTTCTACATAGGATTCCTAGTTTCTTGAATCCGATATGACAATATAATCATCGTTCTTTTTTGGTTTTGTCAGCTCCTGAGATAATTGAACTGAAGAGGCTTGTAATGTAAACTCATAGAAATAGAACATAGTCCAATGTATTGAATTGATGTTTTGCACTTAGGGATTTACATCTGTCATTTTCCTTTATATCATCAAGGCTTTTATTTGGTGTTTTATTTGTTGTCATATTCAGGGTATTCTTCCAATCAATTGTTCAGATGCAGAAATAATATCTGAAGAAGCTAGAGCCATGTTAAATGTTTATGATGATCCATCAGAACAAAGGTCTTTGTCTCTGGACGACACTAGCAGCACAGGGGAATCCCAAGAGGACACAAGGCTTTCACTGGAAACTTCCAATGATGTCATTCCCTATATTGGTCAAAGGTTTGAAACCCATGATGCTGCATATGAGTTCTATAGTGAGTTTGCAAAGCGATGTGGCTTCTCTATTCGTCGTCATCGAACCGAGGGGAAAGATGGGATTGGAAAAGGACTAACAAGGCGGTATTTTGTCTGCCATCGTGCTGGCAATACTCCTGTAAAAGCAACTACTGATACCAAGCAGCAGAGGAACCGTAAATCTTCTCGATGTGGATGTCAAGCATACATGCGCATCAGCAAAAGCATGGATATGGGTGTTTCTGAATGGCGAGTCACAGGTTTTGAAAGCCGCCACAACCATGAATTGTTAGAACCAAATCAAGTGCGGTTTCTTCCTGCCTATCGAACTATCTCCGATGCTGATAAAATCCGCATCCAGATGTTTGCAAAGAGTGGCATTTCAGTGCAGCAAATGATGAGGCTCATGGAGCTGGAAAGGTGTGTCGAACCAGGCTATTTGCCTTTCACAGAAAAGGATGTAAGGAACCTTCTTCAGTCCTTTAGAAAGGTAAAGCAGGATGAGGAGAGCATCGACTTCCTCAGAATGTGCAAGAGTATTAAGGAGAAAGAGCCCAACTTTAAGTATGATTTCACAACAAATTCAAATAAAGGGCTTGAGAATATTGCTTGGTCATATGCCTCATCAGTCCAGTCATATGAGATTTTTGGTGATGCAGTTGTATTTGACACAACCCATCGTTTGACTGCCTTTGACATGCCACTTGGAATTTGGGTTGGCATGAACAATTACGGAATGCCATGCTTCTTTGGTTGTGTGCTTTTGCAAGAAGAGAATGTTCAGTCCTTCACATGGGCATTAAAGGTAAAGCCACTAAGAAGCCCCCATTTTCATTTCTCTATATATATGCTTATTGTTGTGGTTTATGCCAGGTGTTTTTGAACTTCATGAATGGAAAAGCTCCACGAACAATTTTAACTGACCAAAATATGTGTCTCAAAGAAGCAATAGCTATCGAAATGCCAAACACAAAACATGCCCTTTGCATTTGGCTAATTGTGGCGAAGTTCCCGTCATGGTTCAATGCAGTTCTTGGGGAGCGGTACAGTGAGTGGAAGGTTGAGTTCTACAAGCTTTATAACTTGGAAAATATAGATGATTTTGAGCTTGGATGGAGGGATATGGTCAACTCCTTTGGACTCCATGCCAATAGACATATTGTAAACCTGTTTGCTCTTCGAACACAGTGGGCGTTGCCATACCTGAGGAGTCATTTTCTTGCAGGATTGACTCTAAAAGGTGTGTCAAAAGCAATAAATTCTTTCATTCAGCGGTTCTTGAGTGCACAGACGCGTCTTACTCATTTCATCGAACAAGTATGCCCTTTTTTATCCATTGAGTATAGTTTACGTGTGGAAATTTAATTTTGAATGTGATTAGTCTGCCAAACTTGTTGATTACATGTGGAAATTTAATTTTGAATGTAATTTAATCATTGTACGTGATTAAAAGTCTGCCAAATTATAGTTTACACGTGGAATTAGTCTGCCTATTTTTATCCATTAATTGAACTTGTAGTTTACACATGTGAAAATTTAATTTTGTATGGGATTAGTCTGCCAAACATGTAGGTTACGTGCGGGCATGATCAAACGAGGCAGATATAATATAATTTATCTACTTGAAGACTTGCATCACATTTAAAATTTCCATATTAATGAGGAATCGCTGAGCCTTAGTGAGTCAAATCGTTGTGTGTGATTAAAAATCTTTTATTAGGGAAAAAATGACATTTCTCTCTACACAGGTGGCTGTGGCTGTTGACTTCAGAGACCAAATGGGGGAGCAGCAGACCATGCAACAGAACTTACAGAACATCTGTTTCAAAACAGGTGCTCCTATGGAAGCTCATGCAGCCTCATTCCTCACTCCATATGCTTTTGGTAAGCTACAAGATGAGCTTGTCATGGCGGCACACTATGCCTCCTTTCCGATGGGAGAAGGTCTTTTTCTTGTCAGACACCACACAAAGATGGACGGTGGGCGGAAAGTGATATGGATGCCACAGGAAGAGTTGCTCTCGTGCGGTTGTCGTATGTTCGAATTTTCGGGGATCCTCTGTCGACATACTCTTAGAGTTCTCTCAACACTAAACTGCTTTCAGATTCCGGAACGCTATCTGCCCATCCGATGGCGCCGAATCAGCACAGTAGTGCCTTCAAACCTAGCTTATGGAGCTGCCTCATGTGAGCAAGCTGAACGGGTACAGGCACTGCAAGCTATGGCCTCATCTCTGGTATCAGAGGCTGCCAAGTCCAAGGAAAGGATGGATATTGCAACCAGAGAGATATCATTTCTCCTATCCCGCATAAAGGAACAACCACTTTCCTTGAATGCTTCAAGAAACTGTATTCATAGGAGTCGGTAGATTTACTTTGCTGGGGATAGCATTATTGACAGAAAAGAGATTATTGCTGATTGAGAGAAGAAATTGGGTTTTTTTGTTGTCATGGCTACATGGAGTCAATGGTATCGGATGAGCATAATTATGATCATTTGTGCACAACGTGTAATCAGCATTGCTGTCGAGTGGAAGAACACAAGATCTGTTTTCTATCTTCGATCCTTTACATCTGGAAGATGAAATCCAATGTATTATTTATCTACAGCTATTTCTGTACACATGCAAAATCAAGATTGCTTGGCTTCTCTAACTTAAAACACTTTTCCCACGTTCCAGATGCTAAATTGGCACGTGCTTGATCCCACCCTATGCACAAGGCACGTGATACGGTCTTATACACGAGAGGACTCGTTTTAAGAACAGATGTTTCTATTAATAATTCTCTTTTTATTATTTATAATCTCATCTTAATTTTTTTAATAATTTTAAAATACTCGTAAATGCTCCCTTTTTTTTCTTCTTATTCTTCTTCTTGTATTTTTGGTTGGTCGAGCGATCACTAACGATGAATGGTCGTCTCTATCATGGTTGTTACAGTAATAATCATGTACTTGTTCTATTTGTTGTTTATCATCTTGAATGACTTTGACACTCCCTTATAGAACCTTTTCTACTCCTCCGTGACCATCGCCATCGCCCTCTCTCTCTTTTATTATTGTTATTGCCCCTTCTCCCAAGATAGCCTCAGGAAGCCCCCACCTCTTCTTTCTTCATGGAGGATTAAACATTATTGGTAGGATCCACCTTCTTCCTGCCTTCTTCTCGAACAGCAAAGGAGTATGGAGCATAGTAGTGAGTGACATCCGTAGCGAACAAAGAGACAATAAGCAACGTCGCCTCTAGTTATACCAACAGTGAGCATCGAGCGAGTATTAATAGCATTGGCAACATGCTATCATGGATAAATCTACACTAAGGGTGTTTGATATAATGTTTATGTATATTTCTGTATTTCAATTATATTCATACTTTACACAACATATATAAGACTTGTATTAGGCTTTACCGTCTCATTTTTGTTATCTCTTGTGACTATTTTAATTCTTTAAACGTATATATGCAATCATCGTATAGAAACAAAACTGTCCAAAATATATCATCCAAGCAATCATTTGAGAGATTTTCTAGCTCCATATAGTGGTATAAACAATATAGCACCATAGAGCTACCCGAATGACACATGGCCGAATAGGCCTTTGAGGTAGTGTTTAGGGTTGGTTCACTACCTTGTTTCACAACAGTATCATATGAGGACTTTTGGTTACAGTGGACCACCTTGGACCCATTTTTACATAATTGTTCAAAGCTTGTGAAGTATATATTTGTAATTTATATTACTTATCAAGTGTTTATTGAGTTAAACTTATTATTTAACTTATCTTCTCTTTTGCATGTCTTTAATGAAATCGTTTTGGGGAGCTAACCCATTGTAGATGGACACGTAAGGGTGTCGCACAACTTAAGTAAAACTAAGTCTACAACATATGATATTAGAGACGGACAGACACACTTAGAAATACTTGGTGTTAGGAAAATTTATCATTGATAATTATATTAGCGTGATGTAGCCCTGATCCGAGTGCGAGGAGCTATCTAGGATGATATAGGGTCATTCTAGCCTTCTTCCTACACAAAGATCAAGACTAGGGGGGACGTGGTTTCCTCTTGAGCCGATCTCTCAAACATTCAAGTTAGTGACCTTTTTTTTTTTTTTTTTTTTTTTTTTTTTTGGAAGATATTAATATGTTTTTATACTAATCTCTATAGGGGGAAGAATACCTCATACAGATCTCATTGAAGGGGTGATTTATAACTGACTCAAATTGCCCTTCGATCTTCCTGGAATATGTCGTAATTGACCCGAATTGTTTCTTGTTCTTCTTGGGATATTCTTATGGATATTCCTTAGGGGAGCTGATTTGTAACTAGTACAAACTATCCCTTAATCTTCTTGGAATATTCATGCGAATATTTCGTAGAAAAGTTGATTCATAACCGATCTAAATCGTCCTTTAATCTTTTTGAAATATTCTAACAAATATTTCGTATGGGGGTTGATTTGTAACTAATCTAAACTCTCTTAATATTCTTAGGAGGCATCTCGACAACACAATAGCTAAATAGCTCGACAGCTCAAAAATTGGCCTAAGCCACTTTTTGGATCCCGACCTTTATGGATAAGATAATATCAATCCTAATATAGTATTGGCATGACGAATGATGGCTAGCTAATCTTATATTCTCTATCACTTGGTATGCAAATATGGGGAAACTAGGGGGGTTGTGCTAAGTATAACCAACATGTGTAGCTATTTAAGGAAAATGGGCATAGAAACGAAGGAAAAAGAGTTGCTCAAAGGAATGAGTGTCTGAAATTGACATTTAAAAGAATGATCAACCATTTTATGCAAAAAGCACTATGAGGATAAATGAGCCGAGAAGAACACATAGCACATAAAGGGTTGGGATGGTTGAGTTTAAGCTATGGCTCGACATTGATAACCAATCTTGATAATGCTCAAGGCAAGCAGAGGTGCATGGCAAAAGATGAAACCCTATAAGGAGGGATGGATTGCTTGGTGATTCAAAGAGTTGTGTAAAGCTCATAAAGGCTAGGAGAATTATTAACTTGAAGAATTCAATACTCACACAAAGGCTTGTATGCGGATGATGGACTATCTATGATCATCCGAAGGTGACTTGGTACATAAAACCTTTCTCTTCAGTATAAGAATGATATATCTATTAATAGCTGAAATGTACAATAGGTTCAGTATATTGCTAGGCCTTGAGAGGTACATCGAGGGCTATATTGGTGAAGAATTTTAATTTAGCAAGTGCATTTATGAAGGCAAAGTAATGCATAATTTATTCAGTAAAGCGAAGCAATCCAAAGAGATGGTAGTCCTTGAAACTTCCAGAGAGAATTATTCAAAGAGAAAAGTTGTTCCATTGAGATAAATATCTAGGAAAGATAAGTCTCGATTCTTTACAAGGAAAATCATATACAACAAATTACACATATTGAGTGGGATACTTTAAGACGATAGTTCTATAAAGCTTAATGGATCAAGCGAGTAACGAGGAGCCGTCGCATGATCTTGTACAAGATAATGCATTTGTAGATGCATTATAATATCAAGTGAGGGAGCGACCCCAGATAATACCAAATGAATGCACACTAATAGTCGATGTGGAGATTGGACTCAATAAAGAACTAACCTATGGAATGGTGTGCGTGAGACTACTATTAACTTAAGACAAATTGAGAAACAAAACAACTTAGGTGAAGCTTAGTGAAGTGCCTAAGCTAAATGAAGAGAGTCAACATAGAAGACGTATTATAGAGTGGAGGTTCGAAGCTTTTCTTAGATAACAGTCAAAGAAATAAACTTTTGTAGAGGCAAGAGCGAGATCATGTTGTTCCATGGGTCCATCATTCTAATAAAGCTGACTTATCTTGCATGGTGCCAAAGCCAAAGGGAGCTTCAAGGCACATGTGTTTTATCTCGACGAATCGGACTAAAGTGACTCAACTTAAGGAGGTGAAATTGGAGTTAGAAGCCTTAGCATGAGGCAAGAGAATATGTAGGCGAATACTACCATTCGAGTTGACGTAAAGGAAGTTATGTATATCGAGATTGTGTTGTGGGGCTAAGGGCTCAAGATCCAAAAAATAATGCATCAATTTTAGTAAAGTCGATGAACTTCGAGAGCTATTGGACAATAAATTGTCTAAAAGCTGTGCTACATCTATTAATTACTTTATCTTATTTCGGTGAAGCAATTGATTAAGGAACTAAGGTGACTTAATTTGCGGAGGCAAAGTTAAGGTTAAAAACCTTAGCATAGTGCAAGAGAATGCAATAACTGATACTCTTGAATAATATGCTATAATGGTACCATTCGAGTTGCCATAAAGGAAGTCGTGCGTAATCGAGATTGGTGTTAAGGGCCTAAGATCTAGATAATGGTGTATCAATTTTGGTCGAGTCAGTAGACTTTAATAGTTACCAGACAATCGATTGTACAAGACCTACGCTTTATCCATATATCACTCAAGAGCAAGTGAATGAAAGTCAATTGCCAAAGGAACAAATATAATCTAGGGTGGCGAAGGGCCTGCAATATATTGGCAAAGGTCACACATGGAGAGATCACAGTCTGAGTTTATTCCACAAAGATCAGAATGCAATAAAGATATCACTAGAAAGTAACTTGGTGTAACGAATCATGGTAAAATAGTTTGAGGCAATGCAATACACATATAATAAGTCTCATGAGGGACTTGATCATATAAAGGTATGTTTGGGAGTTATTGAGAGCTCCACTTCTACGAGCAACATGTTAACAAGAAGGGTTATGAATTTAGAAGTGAATGATATAGTATTATAGAGGCAGGTCTTCCATGTATAAATTAAATTTTGTATTAGATGAAAGCCTTGATCATCAATATATAGGTGGTGTATACCACTAAGAGGGATTCTGAGTGCAAGTACTAGTGAGTCCTACGTGGGAGACTTGATTATTTAGAGATATAATTAGGGCAGTCGAAGAGTTGGACTGCTTTGTAGCTCATATTTGCTTAAGAGAGTTTGGCAAGTTGGAAGACAAAGAAAGCGATAAAGAGCAGAATCGATGCGAGCCCTATAACATGATAATAGAGAACATACATGAGAGTTGTAACATATCTTTCTATTGATCATAAAGAATTGTTTAAAGAACATAGAGGTGTTGAAGCAAGTGGTCGAAAGGGACGAGGAAGTGATTACAAGTTTGGAGGGACTCAGTTACTTAAAATCAAGCATCGATTATGATGGAGATAGACTTGGAGAAGTGTTATAGTGTCATAGAGGCATATCTACCAATCATAAAGAAAATGAGACAAATGTAAGACAACATATAGTAGCCTCATTTACATAATAACATTAGGGTACTATAGAGGTGAGACTTCTATAAAGTCATAAGTCTCTTACTCTCATAGAGGGAGAGCACATAGTCATGAAAGAGGCCCAAAGAGGTGTAGAATACAGAAGCAAACTCTAAGTATCGAGATAAAGCCAAAGGGTAAAACCCAAGGAACTTTGTATTATCGACTAGTCGATTTCTCATCAAGATAATTGAAAGTGGACTTTAAGTCGATGCAGGAGTGCTCAACCTAGGAATAAAGTAGACAATAGACGAGGTAAAATTATGTTTTTTTTCTTGCAAAACTTCTTGCATCCGAGAAGTTTAATAGCAATAAAGATGTAAATAGTAGCAACTAACTCAAATGCAAAGAGTGCAAATACTTTGCATACTTTAGAAGTGTGGGCAAAGAATAGATAAAAGCTTGTAACCAACTTAATGCATGAAGTACAACCATTAAAGAGGTGGGTGAAGTCAAGTAACCTTTGCCTTCTTAGTTTTTAAGAGAATGTAAAAAATCAAATATCTTAGTTATCTTATTTATCCAGTAGAGGGGCTTTGCATATACTAATGTATGTTCTTATTTATTCTTAGTTTCAAAGATCATTTGAAGAAACTTAGTGGAAGAGAATATTTATAAATCCCTCACCAATGGTGATCAGTTATACTAAGAGTAGATCATCCATTTTATTTTCTAACAAAATACAAAAGTAATATAAACCTGCTTAGAGGTGATAACTAAGTAGAAGAGGAATTGATGGGCAAATTTTATATAGGAAAGACTAAAAAACTTAAAAGTTTATGAGACAATATATGTTAAAGTTCTAACAGGCATCCACCCAAATCCAATTATGGAAAACATTTGAGAGACTAGCACATAATAATGAAAGTATTTTCCTTCATCTACGGATCTGATAAACCAGTAAAGATTAGTATAACTCGATCGACCAAACATCAGAGTTTAAGTCATTCACGAGTGAAAGCAACATTAACATATCAAAGTTTGATTACTCAACAATAGCGACGGAGAGTAACTAGGAGCTAAGAGACGCATTGCAACCAGGGTAGAAAAATAAATATTCACCAAAAGTGATGAGATATAATATTCATAAAGCCTTTGACGAATATCGAAGGAATAAGTGGAGGAGAATATCATACATAAATCTATACAAATAGTGTTCAATGTAATGTTTGTATATGTCCGTATCTTTCGGTTTTATTCATGCTTTACATAGCATATAGAGAGCTTACAATAGACTTAGCAATTCTATTTTGGTTTGCTCTTGAGGTTTTTTTAGTTCTGTAAACACAAGTTATGTGCAGTCATCGTGCTAAGGTAAAACTATTCAAAATTAGGCCATTTAAGTAGTTATTTTTTAGGTTTTCTAACTCCATAGAAGAGTATGAAGTGTCAACCAGTATAGCACTTTTAAGCTACTTGGGTGACACATAGTTAGATGAGTCTTTGAGGTAATATCTAGGACTAGTTCGTTGCCTTATTCTACAATGGTGTCATGTAAATACTTATGGAGAGTTTTGGCTATAGTAAACTATCTTAGACCCCTTATCATGCGATGATTAGACATTTAGAACTCTATATTTATAATTTATATTGTCTATTAAATATTTCTTAGAATATTTACTTGTGAGATCTCGTGCTAAACATTTTCTCTAACATTTTTTTTTTGTAGGTCCTTAACGGATGATAAGAAGTTTTGGAGAGGTTAACTCTTCATGAACAGACACGCAAGAGTATCATATGACTTAGGTAAAACTAGCTAAGTTTATAACAGAACAATGTTAGTGGCGATGATGAGCAACATCGACAGCTAGTGGATGAAGCAAGAAGTTATAAAGAAGAAGAACAAAGAAATGATAAGATTAATAATAGTAGGATTGTAAGTAGTAAAATAATATTTTATTATTTTTAAAAAGATTGACAATAGCAAAGGATTACTAATAGTTAAAAGGGATTGTGAATTACAAATTTTTTTAAAGATTTTTTAATATTCAATGGATGTGCCTTTATAAATGGACATAAATGTTATTTATTTATCACTTATTTAAACAAACTTTTCTTACTCCTTTTATATATTTTTTGCTCTTCTTTTTTCTCCTCTCCTAATCGTCCAATGATCTTTTATTGATTAAAAATTTAAGGATAAAAGAGAAGTTGAGAAATATTTTTTATGTTAGTTAGATTGATTTAATAATTTTAGGGTGACATCGTGTTACAACTAAAAAGATAATATTTAAGGTATTTCTGTAGTAGCTAGGCAGGTTATATTCTAGGCGTATAATTATTATTTTAGATATTTATATAAGTAATATCAATCTCTTTACAGAATTTAAGTGATAATATTTGACGGTGACTGTGTCGACAACGAGCAACATCAAAAGTGAGCGAATGAAATAAAGGATTAGAAGGAAGAAAATAAAAGAAAAAAAAGGGTAAGATCAATAATAGCATGATTGTAAATAGTAAAATAATAATTTTATTTTTTTATGAGTTGTCAATAGCAAAAGGGTTTCAATCGTAAAAAGGGATGGTGAATAACAATTTCTTTTTTACCATAAAATCTTTTTTTTATTCTCCTCCTTATTCTTGCCTTAATTATCACGATAAAATCTTTTTCTGACCATAAAAAGGGATCAAAGGAGGATATGAGAAATAAATTTTTACGTTTGTTAGATCAATTTAATATTTTTAGGGTTTAATACGTGACAAGCCCTAAAGATAATAAATATTCCAGATGTTTTTACAAACAACTCAGAAGGTCATATTTCCAGCCTATAATTGTTATTTTATTATTATTATTATTATAGATAATTGCATAAAGTAAGTGAGTTGTCCGAAGCAAAAGCCAAAAAGGATTGTTAGGAGCGACGGTTTGGACAGCCAGCAGATAAAATAAGGGGTTAGGAGGAAAAAGAAAAAAAAATGTATGTAGTTGGATTGTAAATAGTAAAATATTTTTTTTTATGAGTTACTTTGCTATTAGCAAAGGGGTTTCCATTAATAAAAAGGGACCATAAATAACAAACATCTTTAAAAACTTATAATATTCCTAAGATACTAAATACTCTTAATTTATCACTTAATTTCAATATTTTTTTTAACTCATTCTATACAATCTCTTTTTTTTTTTTTGTTCTTCTTGTTTTTCTCGTTGAAACATCTTTCATCGACGACAACGATATGAAAATATTTATTAGAGCAATTTAACATTTTAAAATTTTAATATATCATATTACAAGTCTAAAAGATAATATTCTAGACTTATAAATATTAAATTTATATTTTATTTTTTATATAATTGAATGAAATAAAAGAGTCGCTCTTCGAAAATATCTTTCTATGCAATCTCTTCTTTTTCTTTGTTTTTCTCTTAATTGTCGAAACATCTTTCATCTACGACAACAATATGAAGTTTGAAAAGAAAGATGTGAAAAATAATTTTTTATATTTGTTAGATCAATTTAACGTTTTAAAATTTTAATATATCATATTACAATTCTAAAAGATAATATTCCGAACCTATAAATATTAAAATTATATTTTATTTTTTTATATAATTGAATGAAGTAAAAGAGTCGCCCTTAGAAAAAGGATTGTCAACGGCAATCTCCTGGGAGAATTTAAGGAAACTGATGATATCCGTTTGCATGTTTGCGGTCTTCCTGTTCGCAGCCCTCCGTGCCCGAATCTCATGCGCTTTCTTCTTATTGCAGGTAACAGCTAACCACAAACAAATACCTTCTTGTCTATGACGTACGATGAAATCCTCGCCATGCTTGCACTACCTCGTTCTCGATCTATAAATCTGATCCCCGCGCCCGCAGACCCTCGGTGATATCACGGCGCACTTCCACCAAAATGGCTAGTTTTGTCGTCGGACTGCGCCGCTTCCTCGGCGCTCTCGCACTCATGCTTCTCGCTCATCAAGCAGCGGCGGCAGAGCGACCCGCGTTCGTCGGAGAAAGTGGCTCCAAGTTGGTCGTCAACGGCAGCCCCTTCGTCTTCAACGGGTTCAACGCATACTGGCTGATGAACGTCGCGTCCGAGGACCAGGACGAAGGTCTCCAAGACCCTGAGCGACGCGGCGGCGGCCGGGCTCACCGTGTGCCGAACGTGGGCGTTCAACGACGGCGGCAACCCCTCGCTGCAGTCGTCGCCGGGGGTCTACAACGAGAAAGTCTTCCAGGTGCGTCCTGCCTCCGCTTCCTTCCCGTATCGCAACGCCGTCGACAAGCGTTCGTGTGGCGACCTCAATCCATCCTCGTCTCTTTAGGGTCTCGACTTCGTCGTCTCGGAGGCCAGAAATCACGGTATCCGTCTCGTTCTGAGCTTGATCAACAACTTCAAGGACTACGGCGGCCGAACTCAGTACGTACAATGGGCTCGCGACGCAGGTGAGTCCATACAAACCGACGATGACTTCTACACCAATGCCAAAGTGAAGCAGTACTACAAGAACCATGTCCTGGTAAATTACGCGTCGTATCATATCATATCATATTCATGTATGTTGATGAAATTGATCTCAACTCTCTTCCTCTTCTCTCCTGCAGAAGGTGCTAACACGAGTCAACACCATCACCAAAGTAGCCTACAAAGACGATCCCACCATCATGACGTGGGATCTAATGAACGAACCGCGCTGTCAAGTAGATCGCACCGGCCAAACAGTCACGGTGAGAACCCTCTCGTTAGCATCAATCACAGCAGGGAATGCTGCTGCTGCATTCATTAGTGTCAACGTTTGAGTTAAGCGATTGTTTCGAGCAGGCGTGGGTTAAGGAGATGGCAGCGTACACGAAGTCCATCGACAGCAAGCACTTGTTGCAGGTAGGATTCGAGGGTTTCTACGGGAGTTCCACCCCGGACAAGATCGGGCTCTACAACCCTGGTGGCTACAAGTTTGGCACGGACTTCATCATCAGCAATCAAGTCAATGAGATCGACTACACCACCATCCATGTTTACCCGGATGCATGGTAGACCGCATTGATAAATTCATATATATATATATATATATATGTATATGTATATATATATGTATATGTAAATGTATATATATATATACATATACATATATATATATTTGTATATTTATATATGTATATATATGTATATATATATGTGTGTATATATATGTATATATATGTATACATATATACATATATACACACACACACACACACACACATATATATATATAGTATATATATATATATATATATATATATATATATATATTAATGTAAAACTCATTATATGTATATATATGGTAGACCGCATTGATGTTCTTTCTCCTACGGTAGGCTCCCACGGAAGTCGGAGGAGGAGCGGAAGACGTTCGTGCAGCAGTGGATTTCGAGCCACTTTGACGACTCCGTGAAGGTCATCGGCAAGCCACTGGTGTTCGAGGAGTTCGGGAAGTCGAAGACGACTCCGGGATACTCGCAGAAGGTCCGCGACGACTTCTTCTCCTTCGTTTACGGCGTGATCTACAGCGACGCCGAGAGCAGCGGCGGGTCCTTCAGCGGCGGGCTACTGTGGCAGATCATGGGCGACGGGATGGACTCGTACTACGACGGGTTCGCCATCGTGCTGTCTCGGGATTCAACGACGAGGGCGGTGATAAAGAATCAGTCGGACGCCATGGCGGCGCTCAAGAACAGGCTGAGCGGTTCTCATCATTAGAGGCCTCTCCCGATACCTCGTTGCTTTTGCCATCCGATTCGAAATTTTTATGATGACATCAAAATACATGTCCTGATATTATCATGACAACAAATTTATAGTCATCAAATTTCTCGTTTCTTGATATTGTTTGAGGATGTTAACTTATTATTATCGTGTTCTTTTATAATAATAATAATAATAATAATAATAATAATAATAATAATAATAATAATAATAATAATAATAATAATAATAATAATAATAATAATAATAATAAATAAATAAATAAATAAATAAATAAATAAATAAATAAACTTAAAATTAGCGAAAATAAAAAAGAAAATAATAAGAATAATAAATAATATAAAATTAGCGAAAATAAAAAATAAAGAAACTTTAAATTAATGAAAATAAAAACGTGAACGGCAGGATTCGAACCTGCGCGGTCAGAGACCATATGATTTCTAGTCATACCCGATAACCACTCCGGCACGTCCACGGTGACTTTTCATGTTTCATTATTACCTATGAATAATAAAATAAATTAAATAATTAATTACAGATAAAATAAAAAAAATAAGAAAACGGAAATACAATAATTATTAGTTCTATTGTCCAAGTTATAAATTAATACTTCCATATAAATTAATATTGCTAAGAACAATTTTACTAACTTATTGAAGTCTCTCATAAAATTATTTTTTTAAATAATCTTGTTGGAATTAAGGTCGTGAGGAAATCCTTTAGCCTAATAAAAAATTGGAGATCTCACTCTAATAATATAATAATAATAATATAATAATAATAATATAATAATAATAATATAATAATAATAATATAATAATAATAATAATATAATAATAATAATAATATAATAATAATAATAATAATATAATAATAATAATATAATAATAATAATAATATAATAATAATAATAATAATAATAATAATAATATAATAATAATAATATAATAATAATAATATAATAATAATAATATAATAATAATAATAATATAATAATAATAATATAATAATAATAATAATATAATAATAATAATAATAATAATAATATAA
Organism: Musa balbisiana; assembly: GCA_004837865.1. Lineage (NCBI taxonomy): Eukaryota > Viridiplantae > Streptophyta > Magnoliopsida > Zingiberales > Musaceae > Musa > Musa balbisiana. The sequence continues at coordinate 10,251,005 of CM017193.1, read as the reverse complement.
TAATAATAATAATAATAATAATAATATAATAATAATAATATAATAATAATAATATAATAATAATAATAATAATAATATAATAATAATAATATAATAATAATAATAATATAATAATAATAATAATAATAATAATAATAATAATAATATAATAATAATAATAATAATATAATAATAATAATAATATAATAATAATAATATAATAATAATTAAATACATAATTAATTACAGATAAATAAAAAAAATAAGAAAACGGAAATACAATAATTATTAGTTCTATTGTCCAAGTTATAAATTAATACTTCCATATAAATTAATATGCTAAGAACAATTTTACTAACTTATTGAAGTCTCTCATAAATTATTTTTTTAACTAATCTTTGTTGGAATAAGGTCGTGAGGAAATCCTTTAGCCTAATAAAAAATTGGACGAACTATCTTTGTCACATAGTGGTGTCAGATTATGCGAGAATGTATCAAACTAATATCCAACATAGTTAGAAAGTTTAAAAAGACACTATCAACGTATCTCAAGAGTTTTTTATAGTCAAATGTAACCATGTAAAAGATCACCCGAGCAATGGAACGTTCCTTAACCTACATGTCAATCACAGTAAATGAATGCGAAACAAGCATTTGATTTGCCAAATTACATCAGCATTGCGGAAGCCACACTAATACACAGAAGATAAAGGTTGGAAGTAATCAGGCCAATCACTCATAAAATTGCCCCTAATGCTAGCTAAAGAACAGCACACAGGAGGGAAAAGCACGTTTAGATCAAACCTCTTAATTTCCATCGATTGCCCTGTGAAAGGCCTGTATCAATCATAAAGATACTTCACGATGCAGATAACACTCATTAAACAGGAGAACACTACCATAAGTGAAAAGAAGAAATCTACTACTTCACAGCACTCATGTTTGTAAAATGTAAATGGTCAGCTACCAATGGGCAAGATGTGTCATTAGTACTCATCATTTCGGCATTCCGTATCTCATCTCATCTCATCTCAACGACAACACAGGCCTTCGAGACACACCACCGCCTTCTAGAAAAGCTTTTACGACAGACACATTTCTTCTGGTCGGCGATGCTGCATCAACAGTAAGCTGAGGCGCCATCTGCAAAACTTAACATGTATCAACGAAACTGGAGATTCGTTCACCGAAACGTTTGCTGACAGGAAACTTAAATCTAAGCTATGTTGATTGAAATATTCTATCAAGTAAAACATCTAGGTAAAGAACATATGAGAAAGATTGCTTCAGAAAGTACTTTGCTCCAGCAGACAGAAGGAAAAGAGATTTCGAAATGTATCAAACAACAAGAGATTTTGTAGCATAATTATTTCATAACAAAGCGTAATTAAGCATACTTGACCATTGTGATGAAGTCTTTTATGCATTTGATATAGTTAAACAGAAATTGATATGGTGGGAGATGGCATATATTGTGTGCATCAGTTATTAATTGATTCACAATCAACAACTTTCTTTGTCACCTTAGATATCATTTTCTACCTTATCTTACACTTGAAGAATTGTTAAGAGTTCATTAGTTCCTTGGTGCACACTATCATTTTGTCTAATTTGAAAACTCATTTTCATCTGAAGAAAACTCAACCATAGTTCAGTATTTTCCTACAACATGGTTGGTACATCTCTAAGCAATACCCTTCTTGAATCAGATTTTTTAAACAATAAAATGCTTTTTTATTCTTGCTGCATTGCAGGGATAATGCAAATTGTTCTTTGTATCCGCAAAGGATCAATTTGTCCCAAATGACCAACAGATTTCTCTTCTGAATCAATTCGGAGTTTCTACATGCATGTTTTTCTCAAAAGCATAAGAGGTTAGCACTAAGATCAGTTACTAGAGAATTAAATCAATTAAATTACTTTGTCATATATGGTAATGCAATAGCAAATTGAATTTAAGAAATATTCAATATTTAAAATAAAAAATAAAATGATCCACATCATGTTTTTTTCTCAAAAGCATAAGAGGTTAGCACTAAGATCAGTTACTAGAGGATTAAATCAATTAAATTACTTTGTCATATATGGTAATGCAATAGCAAATGAATTTAAGAAATATTCAATATTTAAAATCAAAAAAATAAATGATTCCACATCCTAAAAGAGCTTAATGTTCTAACTGGAATATAGCAGTAAACAAGAATAAAACATTTGACTTCAAAGAACAAAATGAACACACATCCTGGAAGCAGTACAGTGTGCTACTGGAACACCAAGAAGCTATACTCAATGGTCAATTTACTTAGAGATCATTAAGAAAATTCGTAACACATGTAATATGAATCAAGTATGAAAGGAATAGTGTTTGATGAATGTAAGTGTGATTCTATTGATGGAAGATCGAATCAAGCCTTTACTTAATTGAGCAATGGAGGTAAAAAGCATACATTACAAATGAAATTGATTCTATTGAGCACAATAACAAATTTTGAGGGTCTTAATTGCGTTAGATTCTTCATTCCAACTTTCCTTCCTTCTGTGGCCTTATACTAACTATATTGTGATTTTTTATTTAGCATATTTCCTTGTAATGACATTCTACATAAAGACAATAAGACTGTATTTGGGTAATGGTTGGAGAAAAGAATTTGAATGAATGTACACTTCTGAAATTTTGAATATTTGGTAAACAAAATCTGCATTTTAAATATGTATACGTAAATATTTTTTTATAAAATCATATTTTAAAAGTCTAATAATTATTTTATGATAAATTTATCTTTTAATATTTATTCAAAAGTGAATAGATTTCTTTATTTGAATTACAAGTAAATAGTAAATCCATATCCCTAAGATATATGAATCTACTACGCACAAAATTTCCCGTCTTATTTGCTCGAAAGCAGAGATGAGCTCACCTTGTCACCCGTCAAAACCCTATGCGAAACGCTTGGGCTCTTCTGTTTGATACTGTTGAGCCTTCTTCGCAGCACGGCGAAACCCACGAAGGCGGCGAGGACGGAGACTGACCAAATCGGCTTCACATTAAACAGGTCAAGTTTCAGGTTTCGGAATGGCATCGACCACCACATCACTCCCCTCCTCTCTTCTCCACAACAACCACTAATACCAGAAGCATCGGTCTCCCCATACTCATCTTTCAACTCCTCAATCTCATCTGATGTCAACTCCCAGGCTTCCTCATGCTCCATCTCGTTAGCCCCACGAATGCCGTCGATCCCGTTAGAGCACGACTCTTTCAGGATCAGGTCATCACTAGAACTCGATTGCGTCATCGAGTCTCCTCCATCGCTTGAATCGATCAATCTGCCTCTCGTTGGAATCTTCGAGATCAGAGACCACCGTTTCGTCTCCCCGTTCAGCAGCACGCTGCGTCATCAAATCCCCTCCTGCCTCAAATCGATCGGCGTTCGTCTCGTACATCACGGAGTTTGGAATCCTGCGTGAATCGGAACCAACATTTCCTCTCGTCCGTCCGCAGTCTCGTCATCGGAGTTGGAATCCTCGCCATAGGAAACCACCATTTCCTCTCGTCCGTCAGCAGCACGCTGCGTCATCAAATCCCCTCCATGCCTCAAATCGATCGTCGTTGTCTCGTCATCGGAGTTGGAATCCTCGCCATAGGAAACCACCATTTCCTCTCGTCCGTCAGCAGCACGCTGCGTCATCAAATCCCCTCCATGCCTCAAATCGATCGTCGTTGTCTCGTCATCGGAGTTGGAATCCTCGCCATAGGAAACCACCATTTCCTCTCGTCCGTCAGCAGCACGCTGCGTCATCAAATCCCCTCCATGCCTCAAATCGATCGTCGTTGTCTCGTCATCGGAGTTGGAATCCTCGCCATAGGAAACCACCATTTCCTCTCGTCCGTCAGCAGCACGCTGCGTCATCAAATCCCCTCCATGCCTCAAATCGATCGTCGTTGTCTCGTCATCGGAGTTGGAATCCTCGCCATAGGAAACCACCATTTCCTCTCGTCCGTCAGCAGCACGCTGCGTCATCAAATCCCCTCCATGCCTCAAATCGATCGTCGTTGTCTCGTCATCGGAGTTGGAATCCTCGCCATAGGAAACCACCATTTCCTCTCGTCCGTCAGCAGCACGCTGCGTCATCAAATCCCCTCCATGCCTCAAATCGATCGTCGTTGTCTCGTCATCGGAGTTGGAATCCTCGCCATAGGAAACCACCATTTCCTCTCGTCCGTCAGCAGCACGCTGCGTCATCAAATCCCCTCCATGCCTCAAATCGATCGTCGTTGTCTCGTCATCGGAGTTGGAATCCTCGCCATAGGAAACCACCATTTCCTCTCGTCCGTCAGCAGCACGCTGCGTCATCAAATCCCCTCCATGCCTCAAATCGATCGTCGTTGTCTCGTCATCGGAGTTGGAATCCTCGCCATAGGAAACCACCATTTCCTCTCGTCCGTCAGCAGCACGCTCGGAATCTGAATCAGGGAAGACCCATCTGAGGTAATCGGAATCGAGTCCCCCATCTCCGCTCTCCTCCTCCTCCTCCTCCTCCTCCTCCTCCTCCTCCTCCTCCTCCTCCTCCTCCTCCTCCTCCTCCTCCTCCTCCTCCTCCTCCTCCTCCTCCTCCTCCTCCTCCTCCTCCTCCTCCTCCTCCTCCTCCTCCTCCTCCTCCTCCTCCTCCTCCTCCTCCTCCTCCTCCTCCTCCTCCTCCTCCTCCTCCTCCTCCTCCTCCTCCTCCTCCTCCTCCTCCTCCTCCTCCTCCTCCTCCTCCTCCTCCTCCTCCTCCTCCTCCTCCTCCTCCTCCTCCTCCTCCTCCTCCTCCTCCTCCTCCTCCTCCTCCTCCTCCTCCTCCTCCTCCTCCTCCTCCTCCTCCTCCTCCTCCTCCTCCTCCTCCTCCTCCTCCTCCTCCTCCTCCTCCTCCTCCTCCTCCTCCTCCTCCTCCTCCTCCTCCTCCTCCTCCTCCTCCTCCTCCTCCTCCTCCTCCTCCTCCTCCTCCTCCTCCTCCTCCTCCTCCTCCTCCTCCTCCTCCTCCTCCTCCTCCTCCTCCTCCTCCTCCTCCTCCTCCTCCTCCTCCTCCTCCTCCTCCTCCTCCTCCTCCTCCTCCTCCTCCTCCTCCTCCTCCTCCTCCTCCTCCTCCTCCTCCTCCTCCTCCTCCTCCTCCTCCTCCTCCTCCTCCTCCTCCTCCTCCTCCTCCTCCTCCTCCTCCTCCTCCTCCTCCTCCTCCTCCTCCTCCTCCTCCTCCTCCTCCTCCTCCTCCTCCTCCTCCTCCTCCTCCTCCTCCTCCTCCTCCTCCTCCTCCTCCTCCTCCTCCTCCTCCTCCTCCTCCTCCTCCTCCTCCTCCTCCTCCTCCTCCTCCTCCTCCTCCTCCTCCTCCTCCTCCTCCTCCTCCTCCTCCTCCTCCTCCTCCTCCTCCTCCTCCTCCTCCTCCTCCTCCTCCTCCTCCTCCTCCTCCTCCTCCTCCTCCTCCTCCTCCTCCTCCTCCTCCTCCTCCTCCTCCTCCTCCTCCTCCTCCTCCTCCTCCTCCTCCTCCTCCTCCTCCTCCTCCTCCTCCTCCTCCTCCTCCTCCTCCTCCTCCTCCTCCTCCTCCTCCTCCTCCTCCTCCTCCTCCTCCTCCTCCTCCTCCTCCTCCTCCTCCTCCTCCTCCTCCTCCTCCTCCTCCTCCTCCTCCTCCTCCTCCTCCTCCTCCTCCTCCTCCTCCTCCTCCTCCTCCTCCTCCTCCTCCTCCTCCTCCTCCTCCTCCTCCTCCTCCTCCTCCTCCTCCTCCTCCTCCTCCTCCTCCTCCTCCTCCTCCTCCTCCTCCTCCTCCTCCTCCTCCTCCTCCTCCTCCTCCTCCTCCTCCTCCTCCTCCTCCTCCTCCTCCTCCTCCTCCTCCTCCTCCTCCTCCTCCTCCTCCTCCTCCTCCTCCTCCTCCTCCTCCTCCTCCTCCTCCTCCTCCTCCTCCTCCTCCTCCTCCTCCTCCTCCTCCTCCTCCTCCTCCTCCTCCTCCTCCTCCTCCTCCTCCTCCTCCTCCTCCTCCTCCTCCTCCTCCTCCTCCTCCTCCTCCTCCTCCTCCTCCTCCTCCTCCTCCTCCTCCTCCTCCTCCTCCTCCTCCTCCTCCTCCTCCTCCTCCTCCTCCTCCTCCTCCTCCTCCTCCTCCTCCTCCTCCTCCTCCTCCTCCTCCTCCTCCTCCTCCTCCTCCTCCTCCTCCTCCTCCTCCTCCTCCTCCTCCTCCTCCTCCTCCTCCTCCTCCTCCTCCTCCTCCTCCTCCTCCTCCTCCTCCTCCTCCTCCTCCTCCTCCTCCTCCTCCTCCTCCTCCTCCTCCTCCTCCTCCTCCTCCTCCTCCTCCTCCTCCTCCTCCTCCTCCTCCTCCTCCTCCTCCTCCTCCTCCTCCTCCTCCTCCTCCTCCTCCTCCTCCTCCTCCTCCTCCTCCTCCTCCTCCTCCTCCTCCTCCTCCTCCTCCTCCTCCTCCTCCTCCTCCTCCTCCTCCTCCTCCTCCTCCTCCTCCTCCTCCTCCTCCTCCTCCTCCTCCTCCTGTTCAATGACGGCTATTTATTAGATTTATTTTTATGTTTGATTTTTATTATCGGTCTATAAACTCAATAATAACCATACCAAGAAGCTTTTTTTTTTAATCTTAGGTGAATAAAATTTATAATTTTTTATTTATATTTAAGATAAGTTAAAGAGGAAAAATTCTTATTTGTGTAGAATGTTCACTAGTAAAAGTTATTGAGTTGAAACATATCACACACAAAAGATAACATATTAGTTATCCTTCATTCTTCCTACGTTTTTATCCTAGGCAAACACATCATACATAAAAGGGATGTATTGATCGCCTCTAATATTTTAGATACCTATTATCTTAGGTAAATAAATCTGACGTGAAAAAGGATGTGTTGGTTATTTTAGGTGAATAAATCTAATGTGCAAAAGATGTGTTGGTTCCATTAGACACTTTAGATGTTATGTTTTATATAGATACATAAGAGAACATATTTGTTACATTAGATATTTTAGATTTTTTTTATTATGAACAAATATATCACACACAAAGGGAACTTATTGATTGTGTCGAGCTTTTCGAATGCTTCATCTTAAGTAGATGTATCATGCGCATGAAAAACTCATTGGTCGCGTTGGATGATATGAGATCAAATAAGTATATTATATATTTATGTTATCAGCTTTAATATATTTTCATTCACCTTCACGTTATATTTTCATTCGCCTTCATGTTAATGATGCTTATAGAATTCTGATATGGGCATTGAGAGGTCGGTTCAGATAATGATGTTTGGGCTGTCAAGATGAGCAATAATGAGTCACTCTTCATTTGGTGGTTGAGGCTATGTTGTATTTAAGAGAATATCACGTCTCGATAATTGGTTGATCAAAAATACATTATTTCATTCTTTCTGCCTTACCGATCTGAACAAGTCATGTATAGTGTCGACTTCACCAAGTCATCTTGAAAATGTCTCAATGGTACGGCCACCATTCTTCTAATGAATCTTATCTTCGGTGTTCTTCGACGTTCTGAGTCTGAGAATGCTCATCAGAAGTAGTCATGGGGAACTCGGTCTGACTACGCTACCGTGCAAAGTGTTGCAGGTCCACCACCATGACTGTAATGTCATCCCTGTTGCCCCTCCTGCAAGCGAGTTCCACAAGCTCTTTGCATGAGTGCTTCATCGACTCACTGTGCTTCCGAACAACATCCACTGCTTCCTGATCTGTGACCTGATGAATACATACATTGACAGTGAGGATTCGATTCGTACAGTGCAAGGACTAAAGCCAGTCTCTTGGTTTACCTTCTCCCATAACCCATCCGAAGCCATTACTAGGAACTCGCAGTCGGGAGTCAACCTGATGGTCTTGGTCTCAGGTTCAGAGGTTACCCATTCCTTCATGCTCGCGTCGCCAATCGATCTGGTCACAGCTAGTGAATCCTGAACTCTCCACACGCCATTCCGACAAGTGATGTAGCCACCCTGGTGTGATGCATGCATTCGAAGACGATTGTGGGATGAATTAGCTGCTGAGATGGACGTCTTCAGCTGGATGCAAAGCGTATGCATGCAGAAAGACATACCGAGCTCTCGATGCGAACCCTCTCATCTTCTCTTCCGGCGTGGTGGTCGCTCGTAAGCGCCTTCGCGATCCCTCTCCGGCTCAGAACCACCCTGCAGTCTCCCACATTGGCAACATGCAGCACTCCATCCTTGAGTACAACGGTGGATGCACACGCTCCACTCTTGACGCCCTGCGGATGAAGGAAACCACTGTGTGTTCATCAAGACACATGGAATTTTCGTGGCAATGGCAGATGGGATTGTATACCTGGCTGATAAATTCTTTGTCAGTGGTCAAATAGCCTGCTTTAATTGCCACTTCCGGTTGGATTTCTTGCTTGTCTTGACCAGCAAGAGATGATATGATGTTCTTTCCTAACTTCTCGGAGACAAAGTCAACGGCTGCTCGACCCCCATGTCCATCAAATACACCGAAGAATGCCTGCAAACCATTCAAATGAAGATGAGATTTTTCTCTTATAATGTCATAGCATTAATTTATACTTTTATCTTCAACTTGGATACATGCGTTGGAATCTTTCAACTGGTTCGTTGGAGGGTGGTGTTAAATCTTATGTATGTTCTAATGTTTGACCTTTTCTTGTTAGCTTAACCGTCTAAGTTACTCAACTCATTATTTTATCGTCATCATATGACTTAGTTTTCTTCACTCAATAAAAAGAAATGATTCCCGTTCTCATTTTTTAGAATTATACGCATCATGTACTTCATGCGGCCACCTTGAAATGGAGATAAATGGATGCATATAAAGAGTGCAATTTGCTTCAAGATATCATCATAAGTCTCAAATAACTAGTAATATATATAAAACCAATATATCATATATTTCACTGCAGAAATTACATGAATTAGGAAAGATAAATTACCTGTTTTGGATCTCCATTTATGTTGGGTATTATTCCATGGCCATCTTCCATCACAGGTCTGTGACCTCTCCTGCAAGCCAACCAGTATCCACACCCCTCAACTTCCCACTCCTTCTCACTCACATGTTTCTCTTCATCACCATCAACAAAGCCTAAGGCAGTGCACGGCTCAGGAATGGATAACCTCGTCGGTCTTCTTCTCATCTTCCTCAGGTGCGGCACCTGAGACTTCTTTACATCCTCTTGCTGATCAATTGGTTGGCCAGCTGATGAATAGAAATCAAGGTGACACTCCTTCAACCTCTTGTTAGCCTCGAAAGACAGCTTTGCAGGCCTCTTCGATGGCAGAGGAGGGAGAGGAGATGTACTGGGGCATACGGCCGTGGAGTAGCACCCCCTGAGAACATGGAACCGGTGAACAAAGGAACATGACAGTGAGCACTGGACCTCGACGGGATCCACCATTTCTTCTGCAGGTTTCTTGGTGTTTGCTCACCTATGATCGAAGGTTTCTGTTCTGGCAGACTGGCTTTGGCCATGGAAGGGATGGTTAGGGCATTTATACAGGGGTGGTGAGGAAGAGGATGAACGAGTCTCTTTTGTCATGCATGATTGGAAACCTGGACCTGTTATTACAAGCATAACATTAGTACGATACGGCGTTATATATAATTATGTGTGTGTGTGTGTGAAGGTGGAAGGCTTCAATGGAGATATGATCGGACTTGGTCACTTAGGCAGCTGATGTGAGGCGAACAACGATGAGTGTTGGATTCATTTGCTTGGAAGAAGTCATTCGAGGCTAGTGAGGCTTTGTTAATGGTGGATTTGTATTTGTTAGGTTTTGGTTGAGGGAGACTTTCTCCCAGTTCCATTCTCTTTATGCTCAGTGATAAGTAATTTGGACGCGTGGCAGGTGATCTCAATAGTCGCGTTCTTTGTAAGGACAACACTATGATCCACTAGCACGAATCTCAAAGTCCCACGAATATATACTTATATTTTATTTAAATTAAGATGTCGAGTTAATCTTAATAAACTAGGTTCCAGCTATGATTATAATCTAATTGAGATATTTATTTTAGTATATCCAAACTGAATATCTAACAACCCTTCCAACATAAATAAAACTATATATGAAGTCATTTTATAGTATGATAAAGAACCGTTAAATTTAGGGTCTTGGTAGAATATTGTATGGTTTTACACTCCATCTAATCATAAATGAGGTTGTGGGATCATGTGTTGAATTTGGAGATCATAGAGTAATGATCACACTAAGTCAATTTGATAACACATTAGGTAAGTATGGATCATTTTATTGTGTGGCAAATGACTATTAAGTTTAGGGTCGTGGTTGAATATTACAAAGTGTTACATTCTTTGTTTGATCATAAATAAGGTTATGGGATTGTGCATCGAATTTAGAAATAGTGGACTAACAACTATGCTGAGTCAACCCCTATGAATGTCACATTACTGGGTTTAGGTATCTTCTGATATGTCAATTTGCTAAAGTATGGATCAAATGATGGTGAGATATAAATAAGCAATGTGTCAATTGAGTAACATTGTTTTGTTTATCAAGGAGCAACACAATAATAACCTATTAGGATCAGAGCAGCACTAAGAGGGAGGGTGAATTAGTGCAGCGGATTAAAATGTCAGTTTTGAAAATCTTTCGTACGATAAAAACCGAACTCGGAAGTGCTTAACTTGAAAGCGTGTTCGTAAAGGTGTGCAACAAAAGTAACGAGGAAGTAAAGCACGTATGAAGGTTTGCAGTAAGGTAAATAGCAATAAGTAAATGTAAACCAGAGAACACGCCAATTTTATAGTGGTTTGGTTAAATGACCTACATCCACTTGTGAAGCCTTCTTCGATGAGGCTCCCAACTTCCACTAACAAATCACTTTGAAGGGGAAGGACAAATACCCCTCTTACAACCTTTTACAAGTGGTTCACACTTTTATAAATTTTCGAGAAAAAAAAAGGTGAACACTCAAGCAATTGAAAACAAGACTTGCTAAAGACTTTGCTAAGACTTTTATCTCAATCTATTGCTTCTTAAAAATTGTATTCTCTGCTGAGAATTGAGGGATATTTATAGGCCCTAAGAGGATTTAAATTTGGGCTCCAAATTTTGAATTCTCTTGGGTTTCCGAGGCTGGCGGTGCCACCGCTTATCAATGTCATACTGACCAGTGACTGACGGTGCCACCGCCTGTCGGTGGCGGTGCTATCGCTTGTCACTTTTCACATTGACAGTGTTCTGACGGTGCCACCATCGGAACTCTCAAGTTCTAGGCGGTGCCACCGCCGAGTCCGGCGGTACCACCGCCTTATCCTCGGGATTTGAGTAGTGCCATCGCCTAGTCCGGCGATGCCACTCCCTACACTATTTCAGCTCACTAGTTGGGCTCTAAACTTGGCCCAATTGGCCCCTACTTGGGTTATAAGATTAACACCTAATTCTAACCCTAATTAACATGCTAACTACGAATTTAAAGACATTTCCTAAGCTATTACAAAAAGTCCGCAAGTCAAGACTTCTTCCGGCGAACTTCCGGCGGTCTTCCGATAAACTCTCAAAAACCATTCTGCGGAATCTCGGCAAGCTCTTAGACTTCACGATTTGATCTTGGCGAGTTCCGACGAGCTTCTTTGGCAAGCTACGATCTTTCTCGGCGAGCTCTGCGAACTTCCGACGTACCTTCCGGCGAGCTTCCGAAAGCCCTTCGGCAAGCTCCCTACTCATTCTCGGCTAGTTTCGACAGCATTCCCGACGAACCTTTGGACTTCCGTCGAACTCTCGAACTCCCAACGAATCCTTCGCGCTTGACTCCGGCACTTTGTTTCGCTTTATGTCTTCATCGTTCGTAGTTAATCCTGCACACACAAGTCAAAACTCTACTCCGATCGAGACAATTATTACAACGCGAATTGACATTCTATTGCCCGGCACGTCATTGGTTGGTGCTTCATCCGATTCTTCAGCGCATCATCCTCTCTTGCGGCTTGTTGCCCAATCGGCGGTTGACCTTCGCAACCCCGATATCCTTGGTGTAATTCCTTTCTCCTTGGCTCGATGCTCGACGTCCGAAGCGTTCTGCCGTCCAATATCCTAACGTGATCTCCTCCGGCGCAACGTCAATTCCTCCTGCGTCAATTGTCTAATCCTGATCGAGTAGATCTGCATCACTCAAAATGTAATTAAACATCTAAACACAATCAATTAGTTCATCATCAAAATTTGAGATTCAACATAACCTAACGATGATGATGAGGCGGTCACATATTGGTGAAGCATCGACGATCTTCTAGTATTACTGTTCCCATATTACTTGACAAAAATTAATATTTTTTAATTTTGATAAAAAATATATTAACGACTAAGTAAAATTTTTAAAATGTTTAAATCACTCTCCGACACATAAGTAAAAATGTTTAAATCACCCTTCAATAATCTATTCACATGGATAAAATTTCAAGTTAGATTATCCGAGAATGTCTCTCCCCCATTCATCCACGTGAACAAAACGATAATAGAGAAACATTGGGGTGGCTACATATTATCCCATCCAAAATCAGATATAAAGCTAATCCCCAATATTATTTCAAAATTACATGGCATACTCTCCATTTAGGCTATGTTTGGTTGACTATACAAAATGAAATCTCCTAACAAATCTAGAAGTAATAATAAATAGACTATTCATAAATTTCATCCTATTCAAATAAGAAATCCAACTAAAGCCGGCTATACCCCGCAAGGCGATTCGGTTAATTAATTCACTTGACACGTTCTTGTGTGAGTTGGACTATCTGGATTAATGCCTATGCTTGACGTAGTGCAATGCTGTCGTGTATAAAAGACTTGATCAAAGATCAGAAGATTTGGGGCTCTTGAAATCGGTGTTGATGTATACGTATATAATCCTATCCACATCATTCATTAGTGAAGTCGTCGGGGGGTGTGTGTAGAGATACGATCATTTCAAATTTAATTAATTAATTATTGTTTGTGAAAAAAATAATATTATGGTTAATCCCAACTTTGCCATGGCCCGAGAGAGACACACGAGGCCCAATTGCTATTTAAATCGTTCCACCGACCATCTCTTCCCACCGTTCTCCTCTCCCTTCTCCCTGATCGAGAGCTCGGGTCTCTCCCATGGCGGAGTTACGAGACCCGGCGAGTTGTTCTCTCCCGCCCTCACCGGTCACGAGGGGAAGCAGGAGGACGCGGAGCGGTGGGCTTTCGCGGATATCCCGGCTTTGGATGGGGGAGAGGCCCGGTAGCTTCACTCTGAGAGGGGGATCGGCGGTTCTGGTAATTGTTATTTTCGGTCGATTTTATTATCTCTACCTTGTTCGTCCATCGGCTTCTTCGTTCCTCCTCCTTACGTTGTATTCCGCATTAGGGTTTCATTGTGGGAGAAAATTATGGTTTGAGTTGGGTTTAAAGCTTTTGTTCCTCGAGTTTGGTTGATTAACCTCGTAGGACTGCATGCTACCGAGATTTTGGTTGCCGAGGCCGATCAGGTGATATCTGACAGAAGGCGCAAGAAACTGATTCGCCCCTGGCTGCTGGTTGGACGGTCGATGGGAAGGCTGGTGCCGGGCAGCAACGACTTGATGGAAGAACTGATGTCTCTGGTCTCATTTCTTTTCATGCCATTTGTTGCCATTGCTTCCTTGTGCCCCTCTTTTTTTCCTTTAGGTTTTGTGATTTCATGATGTTTGTGGCCATGAGATGCGTATCTTTCTGACCGACTCGATCTCTTCTCACATTCTTCTGTCCCTTTTTCTCGATCAAGAACTCGGAGCTCTCTGCAAATTATTATTTCTTCTAGCTAAGTCTCTATACTTTTCTTTTCTCACTTTTTTTTCATGACAAAACTCATCTATTTATAGGACCATAGATGAGAGTTACAAAATTCAATTGTTAAGGCTACATTCATATAGTTTTATTGTATGTAACCTATCTAATTTACTAGTGTTTTATTATTTTTATAATTTCCTACTTCATGGTATAATCTTTCCATTCTGATTAAATTCTAGAGGTTACAATTGTTTTCACCCATGTGATTATGAGAGAGGTTTCAATCCTCTCTTTCAATTAAATTTAATTCTCTTAACACCCCTTCAAGCATAATTCATTTTTATCACACATTCCAAGTGATGCCTTCATCTTAAAAAATATCTCCTAATTGAGGGGATTGGTGAAATTATCTATAACTTGATCACCGGATTTGATGTTGTCCAATGAAACTTCCTTCTTGATTTGATCTCAAACGAAATGATAACGAATGTCAATATGCTTGCTTTGTTCATGGAAGATTGAGTTCTTGGCCAATGCAATCGTCGACTTGTTATCAACATTTATCTTTGTAGCTTGATTTTGTGAATAATGACTTCATTTAAAAGCTTCCTTAATCCTTAGTCATATAGCATGACATATACATAATGATGTCGCTATATATTCCACTTCACATGTAGGTAACGCCGCAATGGATTGCTTCTTCGAATACCAAGCGAAAGAGGTATCGCTCATATAAAAAACAAAGCCGATTGTACTTTTTGTTCTTCTAGAGCTCCACCTAATCACTATCGGAATAGCTAACAAGTTGAAAATCATTAGAAACGAATATAGTGTAGACCATGAGTTATGACACCTTTGATGTAATGTAAAACTCTTTTAGCGACCTTCATGTGTGTCGACTTTGGTTGTTTCATAAATTAGCTTAATAATACAGTTTCATATAAAATATTCAGGCTCGTGTAAGTCAGGTATCTTAAGCTTCCTACTAAGCTTTTGAAATGGATTGATCAACTATATCACCATCATCTTATTTTGAAAGTTTGATGCTACATTCAATCGGTGTGCCAATCGGTTTACAATCTTTCATCTTGAATCTTCGAGAACCTCCTTCATATATCCTTATTGTGAAATGAAGATATTTTCTTTACTTTGCTTCACTCCGATATCAAGGAAATAAGACACGAGCCTAATGTCGTTCATTTCAAATTCTTGAACCATTGTTTGTTTGAATTCTCCAAACATAAGTGAGTTGTTTCTTGTAAAGACAAGATCATCTACATACAGGCAAACAAGTAAGATATCTCTATTTTTGTTCATCTTCTTATAAGGGACACTTTCATAAGGATATTGTTTATAATCATTTTGCTTGAAGTAGACATCAATTCTAGTATTTCAAGCTCTAGGTGCTTGCTTTAACCCATATAAAGCTTTCTTTAATTTAAGAACTTTCTTTCATGCCCTTTTGTGATATAACCCAATGGTTTTTTTATGTATACTTTCTTTCCAAGAAAATAATTAAAAAAATACAGATTTAACATCCATTTGATAAATTGACCAATTATTTTGTGCGGCAATGGATATAATCAATCTAATAGTTTCCATTCGGATAACAGGGGAAAATACTTCATCATAATCCAATGTTTTAAATTCAGCTCTAATTGATTGATGCCGAATTTTTATCACCTTCTTAACTCCTTTGAAGGAGTTTTGAAGAATCTCCCGAGCATCTTTGGCGGTGGCCGCAACTTTCTTAAAGTTGTCTTCATCTAGCTCTTAGTAGATGAGGAAGAGTGCCTTCTTGTCTTTCTTCTTCATGTCCTTTAAGAAATCCCTTTGGCCCACCATAAGTATAACATCATTTTGAGGCTCCTTATAGCCTCTCTCTATTACCTGCCATGTGACCTGTGATCCGAATAAGACCTTCATCTGGATGCTTCAATTTTCGTAGTTGTCTTTTGTAAGATGAAGCATTTGAAGTTATATGCTATTAGTCATTTTGGTTTGGCACTGATGCCACTTTGATGGGGAAAAGAAAAGAAAAGATAGAAAGAATTAGATAAGAAGGATTGAGGGATGAAATAAGAGGCAAATTAAAATTTTTATTTTTGTAGATGATCCTCTACATGTTTCTTTTCTCACTTTTTTTTAATGACAAAACTCATCTATATATAGGACCATAGATGAGAGTTACAAAACTTAATTGTTAAGGCTACATTCATATACTTTTATTGTATGTATTCTATCTAATTTACTAATGATTTATTATTTTCATAATCTCCTCCTTCATGGTGATCTTTATCATGGTAACCTCTCTAATCTCACTAAATTCCATAGGTTACAATTGTTTTCACCCATGTGATTATGAGAGAGGTTTCAAGTCTCTCTTTTAATTAAGATTAATTCTCTTAATACCCTCTAACTTTCTGATTTTATTGTATATCTGAAATCTTAATTAAGTTTAAGTCTCTTAACACCTTCTAATATACATAGCTTGTCAGTTAAGAGTGTGGAAGGATACATTTCTAATTGTTCTTGTTTAACAAAATCCTTTATAAGGAGTTGGCCTCTCAGTATTTTGCACATGTAATGATGTTATGTGATTGCATACAAATCAATTATCTGATCAGAAACCCTTAGATAGAGAACATATTTATTTTGTGTCACTGAGCCGTTTTGTATCTCATTTTATCACTATTGGCAAATGGCAAAAGTATTTGTAATTGCTTATTAAGGCTTTATATTTCCCAGAATACCAGTCTTTCTCATTTTATGCATTGGAACTATTGTTTAGTGTCCTGTTGAAAGAGAATCTTCAAAGTTCTAACCACCAGCATCCCTTTCCTAGTGTAGCTAATTACCCCCATATTGATTTGTTTAAACATTTGTGAGGCGTGTCATCTATATGTTTCTAGGCTGATAAGAAAATGTGATGCCCACTTCTTCCATGTTTAGATATATTCTAGTATCCCGTGTTGCTTGAAAAAGAGTATGGCAAGAGAAAAAGGGACCGCATAGAAAGATTTTAAAGCTTCTGAATGAGTTGTTTATAGGCATCATAAAAACATTTTAGCTCAGTCAGCATAATTTCGGAACCCTACCTCTTTGAAGTTTTCAAAGCCTGATTTGGGAATGCTCAAGATGTCAGCTGCAGCATTTTGTCAAGATAGCTTTTGTTAATTGTTTTATGGATATGTAACTTTCTGATTTTGAGGTATATCTGAAATCTAAACGTTCCAAAATAAATCTTGCACTCTATCCTTTTATCTCCTGAAACTCAGGTATAGTTCTTTATTCATGTCAGTGTTTCCTCCATTTCTTTCACTAAACTCTGAAATCTGATTTACAATCTAGTCTGGACATTCCCGATCATTATAACTTTTGGTTATTCTGGAAGGCATGTTTACTATTGGATTCGGTTTGCTCATGTTTCAGGCATGAAAACTTTAGATTTTGACCAAGAAGAGCTATTTTCCATCTAATCATCCCAATGGCTTATTATTCCATTTAATGCTTGTCAGACCCTACCTAGAATTGCTAGAGAAGATATCTTGTTCCCTGAGGGTTATATTCTGCTGTTTTAACTTTGGATAGCTTCTTTAAGTATTCTTTCTTGCAGTTCATAAGCACAGGTTGGACTGTGTACTTAAGCCAACCACAACAAAGTCTCTGCTTTGCTGACTTTTACTTTAGAAAATGATTGTGAACTTCATATCACATGAGATGAAGATCAGAATCAAAATAGTATAATTGTTGCAATTGTCATCTTTATAACTTTAATATGGTCATGTATCTCTCCCTTAATAATGTTTTTTTTGGTTCTTTTTAAACCTTGTATCTTTGATTTAAGAAAGTTTTCTGAGCACACAGTGGTATGCCTCATCCCTTTATTCATCAAATATATCAAACAGTCTGCTTTATTTTCATACCCATCAATCTGCCCTATTAAATATGCATTCTACCTATAGTCAGCAAGCATGTGTATTTTTTTCTATTATTCCTTTAATTACTCTTTTTTCTTGGATATCTCTATTATTATTTTGTTACAATCATAAGCTGAAATCTGGTACTTAATTGTAATTAGATGATTCTTCTATGAGATTGTAGTCAGATGGATTCACCTTGCACATAAATGATTGGTCCTTTCTCTGTGCATGAATTTATTAATCCAGATGTGGTCAGCAAAGCTTTTGTCCACATAGTGGGGAGCCGGCGGAACACCACTGATGCAGCAGGCTATTCGCCATGGTTACCAGCAAAAAGGTATGTTTCCGCCAAACCTAAAACACAATATTCTAACCCTTTCAACAGCTAGTTTCAGCAGCCCCCTTCAAGAGGCAGCACTAGCATAGGCTGGGATCGGAGACCAGTAACTCTCTTCATAGCTTCGCTTGCAATTAGTGGTTATGGTCACTGCAGTCAGAGTGGTCAAGTAATTGAAACTCAATCATTTACTTATTACTGATTTTATCCTTGCCTCCACCGATGGATCTGTGAGCTACAACTATGGACAACCACATTTCCAAACTATGGACCTCAAATGCCTTATCCACATTCCACTTCCATCAGAATAACCTGGGTTGGGGTTTAAGATCATCTTTCATTGTTGTTTCATACGATTTTTTGTAATATGATGGGTTACTTCGTTAAAGCTTTTAGCCCTGCAATAGTAATATTCTTCATTTTTTGCAGGGGTATTTTACAATTGCAGCTGAAATGCATTAGCAGCTTTTCATGGGTGTCAAACTTTCATAAGATATCAAAACAATACACGAACTGCCATCAGAATTGATGCTGTGGTAATGACTAGTACAGGTAACACTGTTTTTAAATATGCAATTGGTAAGATTGGGGAAATATGCTGCAAAATATGAAGATCTATATGAGTTGTCTGTGTTAGTACTCTGTCTGTAAGTTGTCTTTTCTCTAATGGTACATGCTACTGTATGTTACTCTCTACGATTGACAACACAAACCAGTAATAATGCTTGAAAGGTGACTTTGTGTAAACACCTCTTCACACTGGTCTCAACATGGAAGGTATGTTTTCGGATGGTTAAAATGGGCATACATTAAGCTTCTCTGGTGCGAGAACATAAACATGATTGCATGAACACTCGAGTTTTTTTACCATGATTGCATGAACATAAGAAGAGCATACTCTGTCACGATTGCAACCCCAAACTGCAGACCTGCAACGATAGCTGCCAGAGTACTCGTCCAATTATTTCTCACCTTGAAGCATTCTTGCATCAACAATCACGTACGTTTTTACGTAATGCGTACAGCCTTTGGTACACTGAAGGACGTCAGCTGATGGTGTTATTATCTCCAGGGAAATGTGATGGTCTACAGGAAAGGGTCCCACAAGGACGCATGGTGTTCCCACTCCTCTGGCTCGCTCACCTCAGGGTTCCAAACTGGTGGGCTCAGCAGCAGCGCCTCCGCCAGCTCCACCCACATCTTGGGCGAGTCCAGCCCCAGCTCGTCGTTGCCCAGCCGCTCCAGCGCCTGCGCCGATACCCCGACAGTCCTGCACCGGAGCCTCGCGGCCGCCTCCAGCGCCGCCGCACGTATGTCCTCGGGGTCCGAGCTCCGGGGCCGCGGAAGCTGCTCCGCCGACTCCGGGAAGTTGAGCTGCGCGTCGCGGCCCTTGAGCCGCAGCGCCGCCACGTCGTGTGCCACCGCCGCCATCTCCGCTGACTCGAAGCTCCCCAGCCAAATCCTGCTCTTCTTCCCGGGCTCCCTGATCTCCGACACCCACTTCCCCCACTTCCTCTTCCTCACCCCTCGGTAATGCACCGCCGCCTCTGCTCCCATCTCCGCCATTGCTATCAATCTATCTATCTATCTATTATGCTCGCTCGCACACTCAACTGTTGAGATTGCCCAGGTAGACGGATGACGACGACAACGACTCGATAACATGAGATTAGGGGAGTGGTTTATGCAAGTATATATAGGCAACGGGATGAGATTACTCGCACACATGTGAGGAGACGCACGGAGACAAAAATGCTGTCCAGTCACAAAGCCAAAAAAATCTGATCGAGAAACAACATACGAGTCTTATGCTCGCTCGCACACTCAACTGTTGAGATTGCCAGGTAGACGGATGACGACGACAACGACTCGATAACATGAGATTAGGGGAGTGGTTTATGCAAGTATATATAGGCAACGGGATGAGATTACTCGCACACATGTGAGGAGACGCACGGAGACAATGCTGTCAATTAGAAGGACTCAGTGGCGCGCACGTCAGTGGGTATACGGGATCTTCACCAACGCACGTAAGAGAAGGAACAAAAGAAATGGTTGCGGGGGTATCCTTGGATTTATCAGATGCAGTGCACCAGGAGAGGAGGTACACGACGGATAAGGCCCGTGTCCGTGGTCGAATTAATAATTGGAGAGGGGCATTGTTTTAGGAGGAGAAAACGTCCCTCGAGACCGATGGATTCCTCTACTCCTTTCTCCTCTTCTTCGTCTTATGTTTGCTGCTGAACTGGATTCTGTGGGTTGCGGATGAAGACAGGTGTTCTGTACTTAGGTTCGTGGTCGATCCGTTGTGTGCTGAGGTGCGCGGGGGAGAGCGTTGTGAAAACAGGTGTCGCTTTATGGATGGGTGAGTCAGTCGAGACACAGGAGTTCCACCCACAGCGGATGGAACGATCCTACTACTTTATGTTCTTTAATTTTAGATAGAAGTTCTTTATGATGAGATAAAATCCATCGCATTCATTTGTTTACTTGTACTATCATAGCATCCGGAGGAGTTTGATGGAGAAATGAGTCTGATTCTTAAACCTAATTCTTCGTAGACAATTTATAAAACATAATAAGTGATCGAATGTCCTATTAGTTGATGTTTCTATTTTTAGGCTAAAATTCTCTCTCTATTATCAAAAACCAAAAAGGATACGAAGATGCTATAAGAATTATTACGTATCATATGAGGAGACTTTTACCAACACCTTTGATGCTAAAAGGTGTCCATTGTCATGAAACGACTCATGTCCTTTTGATTTGAAACAACGATGGAGCTAACTTGCAACACGAGCAAAAGATGTCTAATCTTTTTTGGCATCATGAGCATGACTCTTTTAATTTTATTATCGTATCGGGTGTTGAGTTAAGTATGTTAGAAAGGTATGAGCTCGTTCTGTCTTACTAAGGTATCATTGGTGGTACGAACTTTAAGTATAAGATACTGACGTAAAAATATGAGCGTGGAGAGAGCATGAGGTCCCCTTTTCATAACATTAGTATAAATCAAAACACCCTCAAGTGAACTTGTTTCGCTTTTATGGTGTGTCATTTCTTATGTCAACATCAAGTACAAATCTTTTGACCATTGACATAGCAATAATAATTAAAAACCTATTGTTTGATTACTATTGATGGGTCCTTTGAGACGTTTGTTCAATCAATCAATACCGACATGCGGTAAGTGTTTGATGCCAATCTCATCAACAACACTAAGAAAACTTCTATTTTATTCACATATCAACGATTCACCTAAATTATTTGAGCCCACCTCGTAATAATTATCAATAACCATTATTTATTGGTTTTGCCTATCTCCATGCATAAAACAAATACTTCAAGTAGGACACGAACTTAATTGCACTCTTCTCCACATCCAATCAGTAGGGTAGGCAACGATACAACTGAGGTCAGCATCCTACGTCAGCCAAATGATCAAAACGAGCATCATCAAATACTGACGGTTGAAATGGCTCATCAATCTCATCATATCGTCGACTGTTCGACAGCTGTCCGACCAACTGCAACATCATTTTGACGCCATGCTAACGAAGAAGTACTTCCTCCGTCAATATTCGCATGGGCAATACATACACCAGAAGGTAAGTCCACGGTCCTCTCATTGACTTCCACAGAGCGTCTTAGTATGTCGACAGCAATCAGTGCGTAGATGGGTGCAGTAAATGGATGCGGTGGTGGCGAGAGGAAGAGGAAGAAGGAAGCTTCCTCCTGCGTCATTAGCAAGGGATGGGACATCACAGCCTGTAGCTTAATGCATTGATGGGAACAGCTGCATGTCCCATAGCTATTAAAAACTCTATATATATATATATATATATATATTCCTCAAGTGGTAAGATATCGAAGCTTGCTTTACAGTGAATCTTGAAACCATAGAGTAAGTAAGGTAGGGGGATAAGACCGAGTGTTTGTGAGTCATAGGTCAGTCAGCCAATGATTGGCTCTGGTGCACATGGGTCCCATGTGAGCCCCACCACACATCTGGATGCAGTATGCCAGTCTTCAAGACGCTGTCCCTTCCCGGTACTGTTGCTGGCTTAAAGGCTAAAAGGCTCCATGTTTTACTCTGTCAAGTGTAGACTTGCGATGATCGATCGGTGTCTGCACAAAAGTATAGAAAGAGAAATCTGAAGAAAGAAAGAAATCACTGTCTTCTCACTTGTTTGTTTCTGCATCATGTAAATTGGCAAAGAGTGAATCCAAACTGGCAGGTTCATGAATCTGCCTCTCGCAGCATTCTTCCTTTGACTCCGTGCTCGGATATGGCTTTCTCCCACACCATCTATCATTCATGGGTGGCAGTCAGCACTTTCCACCAGTTTTCTGCAGCAGTTCCTGTTGACACAGCAACCTTTTGCAAACATCTTTTGTGCTGACACAGTTATATGATGTGAATTGCCTCATGTTGAACCTCTGATATCTTTCAATTTGCTCCCAGGTTTTCCCTTGCCGCAAGAAATATTACAGAGAGCTAATAAGCAACACCTTGAAGAATTACTAGCCATGTTATAGACAAAAACCAGGACAAATAAGATAGATACATCAGACTTGCACTTTCACTGCATCATCAGCAGCTTCAAGATGGGGCATCAATCACATTGCATTAATCAGAGATTTGACTGGGGCATAGACAATTTTAATATGCTAGCAGGTGGCAGGGATTGGTACAGCAAAATGGTAATCCATGACAAGAGCCATCCTTTCATTTGGTGTTGATGATTGGACCATCAAATATCTTCAGAACAAACTATATTTCATGATGGCTGTCTATACATATAAAGGTAATTAATGGTCTACACAACAAAAATAAAAATGATCAGCTCTCACACTTTCAGAAGCTTGATTAGGTTACAAATGTGGCATGATAGAATACAGATGCTACTATCACAGAAGTAACCAACCCATGTACTGTTTCTAAAATTTGTGCCAACTAGAAAATGGATTTGCCAAATGATTTGGCGGATGCAAATACATCAGTTGGTCAAGATAATGGCTATACCCTACTTGAGACGATCATAGAGCTTTTGTTGCAACATCTTGCTTCATTTGACTCCTCTTGATTCCTTCTTGTCAGTCATCAAGAATCCTGTCATGGGTACCTTGTTCAACACAAAAGCTCCAATCAGTCCACAAACCAAAGTTTTGATGCCTAGAAGATGGTATCAATTGATCCAAACAGTCAGTGAAGTCCACAAGCATGAACGCTGTCAATGTGCAGTGGTAATTAAGCCGGAACACAAACAAAACCAAGCAAAGATTCTCTCTTTAGAATCCTCAATGAGAAGCAATTAGAAAAACACGAATATAGACTTGGAAATATGATCCACACTTCCATAGTTCCCAAATAAGCATACATAATCGATAACTATCTCCTACTGGACGTTTAGTCTGCTTTTGACCTGTGAATCCTGAATAAGCGACAAACCAGAGCTACAAGCCACTGCCAAAAGATAACGAGCCAATTTGACCTCATAGGTTTGGGTTCAGGCCTCGGTCCAAAGATCCCTTTGTAAATCTCTTTCTGCTTCTGATAAACAGCTTTGTCATGTGCAGCCAGCAGATGCAGCTCCCTGACAATAGCCTTGTCCTGGGGAGCATATTTCCTTGCCTTCTCAAAGTCCTCCCTAGCAGCATCCATCTGACTGAGTTCTGCTCTAGCTTTCCCCCGTCTAAACAGCGCCTTCACATTGTTCTCGTCCTCTGATAATACCTGAAAGATATGAATGCGGTCAGCATTAATACAACTAACAAGAATATAAAGCATAGAGAAGACTATTAACTTATGAAAGCCAAACCAACATACGTATTAATAATCTATGATTAGAAAAACAAAAAGTAAAAAAAAATGATACACATATTAATAAAACGACCAAAGATAGCCAAAGTTAAGCACAAATTCAGAAGAAAAAATATTACTAGTGTTCTACATAAACTTACAATTGTACATTGACCAATAGCTTCCTCATAGCGCTTTAGTTTGATCAAGATGATACACATATTAATTTAAACGACCAAAGATAGCCAAAGTAAGCACAAATTCAGAAGAAAAAATATTATAGTGTTCTACATAACTTACAATTGGACATTGACCAATAGCTTCCTCTAGCGCTGATGCAGCCATGTTGAGGTGGCAAGGGTTCTTCACAGCCAAGGCCATGTCCCTGTACTTTCCAAATAGCTGGAACATGAAGTCATCCCCCATGTATGCTATTGCCTGATGAGGAAAGCAAAATAAGCAAAGACTTCCTGCAGAAAATAATAACATGAAATTAATGAGAATACATCAAACTAGAGTTATAGTTGCTAACCATTTCATACTGTTGCATGGCCTCCTCAACCTTTTTCTCCTTGAAGTAATCATTTCCTTCCACCTTTCTTCTTTCGGCAGCTTCAATCCTCTCTTCAACTGTCATGTCACTTCGGGCTTTTCCCTGTTAGTTGTATTTATGAAACAGCAATGCCAAAGTGAGATAATTCTTCTGACTGAACCTTGAAGTTCAAATATAGACTAAGCATTGAAGTTTGAATAAAGTAAGATTGTAACAATATTACAGATGTTTACTACAGTAATTTTTTGGGGTTGAATTACTGCAATAATGATATGGAATATCAGCAAACAAAGAAAAATGCAGAAGCTGCAAACTCACTTCTTTGGCTTCATCATAGCCAATAAGTTCAACCTCATAAACAAGGTCTGCCATAGGGGGCACGTTTGGGAATGAAAAATTTCCTTCTTTCCCATAGCCAAGTTCCCAACCCACATGAAAGAGTGCACGTTCCCCGCTCCTCATGCTAGCAATGCCGATGCCCAAACCAGCTAGTTCTGCTTTTTCTGTTGTAATATAAGCAGAGTTAGTTATATCCCACCTACCAAGCACAGAGAAGTTACAAATGAACAAATTCTAAATACTTTCTATAGGAAAATATGTGTACAATTTCCAATCACCAATATTGATCAACTCTAAACCAATTCACTATGCACGTATACTTTTCATCTGTTTCGAAAAGATGATGCTAATGATTGAAGAAGGATATATCACATATAAGCTGCAGTTACCATGTCAGGCACTTGCCAGAAAACACACACACACACAGTATTAAAAACCTAAATTCTAGATTTAAACTGACAAAAGGGATGTACAGGGACCCAGCAATACTTAACTAATAGGGATTCACCACATCAACCAAGCCAATTAAATAAATCTCGTCCACAACTCATTCAACTAGGAACACAAAAAATGACCAGGAATATATTGGAAGTGAATTTGAATATTGGACTTGGAAAGACAATTGACATAAGGCCAATCTGAGATGGCATGCAAACACAAGACATAGGTGTTGGGGATACTAAGGATCAAGGAAAAGAAAAAGGCAGTGCATTGTTTTCGAAGAACAAGATATGACTTTACAACATGTATCTAGACTCTAGCATTGGCAATAGAACTCCGCCACAGTACATACTACATCACGGAGAATAAGAAAGAAGCAGCAATAGGAAAATGCCTATTAGAAGATGTATTACTTATAAAATCTTCCTTCTATTGAATCATAAAATCCATAGTCCATATACAAGATAAAGGAAAAGAGTTTTTAAAATAAAGAAAAAAATGACCTGACAAGGTTGGTACCTTTTCCCAATATAAGTTCAATTGGTCGCTGCTCTTGCCAAGTATCTTCAAACTTGTGTGAAGTGCTTTTAACCCATGCCCTATAATTCACTGCATAATAAGATATCATTAGAAAGACTACATGAGCCTGGACTAATTCTTTGTCTCTTTGATTAATGTTGGTTTTGCAAATGTACCAACCATACAGTTAAATGAGGGCATTTGCATAACCAAGAAAACAATGGCATAATAATTTGGAAAGGAGAAAAGGATCAATGAGATGCACCCATGAAAGATGATATTCTGAAAGAGGTTCAGTACTGACAAAAACAAATTACAGTTTAGCTCTCAAACTATAACCAAATCAATAGTCTTCTGAAAAAAAGAGAATCACTAGTAAGACATATAACATAACTCAAATTAGACTGTCTTATCCTGTTGATTGGATCTGGAATTGTATGATCCATAACATCCTCACACCGGATATTCTTCTGCTAAATGGTTCATCAATATCCTTAAAAATGCAGCCAAGCATGTCAAGGCACAAGGTGCACTGAGACCCCAAGTTGAACCTCACCAGTCATGTTCAGTGGCTTCAATTAGACATGCACTTTATGCAACTTATAAAAAAAGTGAGGCACAAAATAACATGCCTTCTGAGACCACTGACTTTTAAAAAAAAAAAAAAAAAAAAAAAAAAAAAAAAAAAAAAAAAAAAAAAAAAAAAAAAAAAAAAAAAAAAAAAAAAAAAAAAAAAAAAAAAAAAAAAAAAAAAAAAAAAAAAAAAAAAAAAAAAAAAAAAAAAAAAAAAAAAAAAAAAAAAAAAAAAAAAAAAAAAAAAAAAAAAAAAAAAAAAAAAAAAAAAAAAAAAAAAAAAAAAAAAAAAAAAAAAAAAAAAAAAAAAAAAAAAAAAAAAAAAAAAAAAAAAAAAAAAAAAAAAAAAAAAAAAAAAAAAAAAAAAAAAAAAAAAAAAAAAAAAAAAAAAAAAAAAAAAAAAAAAAAAAAAAAAAAAAAAAAAAAAAAAAAAAAAAAAAAAAAAAAAAAAAAAAAAAAAAAAAAAAAAAAAAAAAAAAAAAAAAAAAAAAAAAAAAAAAAAAAAAAAAAAAAAAAAAAAAAAAAAAAAAAAAAAAAAAAAAAAAAAAAAAAAAAAAAAAAAAAAAAAAAAAAAAAAAAAAAAAAAAAAAAAAAAAAAAAAAAAAAAAAAAAAAAAAAAAAAAAAAAAAAAAAAAAAAAAAAAAAAAAAAAAAAAAAAAAAAAAAAAAAAAAAAAAAAAAAAAAAAAAAAAAAAAAAAAAAAAAAAAAAAAAAAAAAAAAAAAAAAAAAAAAAAAAAAAAAAAAAAAAAAAAAAAAAAAAAAAAAAAAAAAAAAAAATCAATATCCTTAAAAATGCAGCCAAGGCATGTCAAGGCACAAGGTGCACTGAGACCCCAAGTTGAACCTCACCAGTTCATGTTCAGTGGCTTCAATTAGACATGCACTTTATGCAACTTATAAAAAAAGTGAGGCACAAAATAACATGCCTTCTGAGACCACTGACTTTATTTCATTCACAGAAATGATCCAATGATCATTAGATGGCTTGCTTTATTGTATATTCAATTCAAACCTCCCAATCAGGAAAAACAAATAAGAAGATGATTCTCCTTCAACTTCTGTCCCAAAGAAAACCCAAGAAACTGATCTTGTCCTATAGTTGCTATTTTATCATCCCTTGTCTCGTCTTTTCTTTTCCCCACTTTACCACTGTTGTAAGCGATTGGTTGACCTGCTCCTGTTGCTTCTTCTTCATTTTAAATTCTACCGTTACTTTGTTTTTTAGTTCAGCTTTTTCTTTGTTTTACAATTTTTTTGTTGCTGCATTCTGTTACTTCTTTTATGTGTTGCTTTTGTATTGCTGCAGCAGCAATATTTCCTCTTCCACAATGTGACATAAATTCTATCTTCACAATCATGCATTTTGCAATGAACAAAATACTCTGCAATTTCATGTGGGCCAAAATAAAAATTTTGCTTATGTATTATC
Source organism: Musa balbisiana (assembly GCA_004837865.1). Lineage (NCBI taxonomy): Eukaryota > Viridiplantae > Streptophyta > Magnoliopsida > Zingiberales > Musaceae > Musa > Musa balbisiana. Next base: position 10,223,350 of record CM017193.1, on the reverse strand, counting down.
CAGTGGTAAAAAGTATTGTACCCTCAAGCATTTTAATAACAGCTCAGTTTTTGCCCCAAGATAGCACCATGAACAGTGCTTACAAGATCAGCACATGAATGCAAAATAAATTGTGAGATGGTATTGAATGCATTGCTAAGCTCAACATATGTTCTTTATGCTAAATAAATAGAAAGGACTCCTAATCTGGTGTTTCTGAACAATATTATGACTCTTTTATCTCACCCATTCAAGAAACCATACCAACTTAAAGTAAAGGAGTTTTGAAGTTGTTATCACATAGTTATTCCAGAAAGCTGACTGATTTGTACTCTAAGGCAACAGAAACTTCAACTTTATATGCTTGCAAAACATGACTTGCATAATCAAACAATAATTTTTAAAAGCTGCAAGGTTTGCACAGATAACAAGCTAGTTTGCTTAGCTGCATGACAGAAGAACACAAGAATTCAAGAAGAGCATGACACTTACAGAAGCAAGTGGACAGTTTTGGTGGTTTTTGACCATGGCCTTCCTTGATAATTTGCTTTTTGACTTTCTCGTGAAGAACCTCCATCTCTGACTCAACTTTTGGTAAATCTTTATCATGTTGGGCAGGCTCATTGTGAACAAATGCAGAACCCTCAGTGACGATATCATTATCATCATCAGAGCCTACCAAATTCATAGAAGGTGACATTTAAAAAATAAGACATAAAATAAAAAAAGGAACAACTTGAAAAGAATTTGCTCTAATTGTTCATGTCAACCGATGTATCCATGGTAGCAGTCAAGTAATTTTGCTGCATATCAAGTGATGAAAGCATAAGAACATAGGCATTTTCATACAGCCAGTTAGTGACAAACGTTTGTTCCGAGAACAATGAGATATATAATAGTGGGTTCCATGTGATTATTACATATCATCCCCAAGTGGACTCCGGAGTGAACGCAAACGCACAAGGTAAACCATAAGATGTAGGAAGCGTGCAACTACTGCATTAAGACAAGGTTGAATCAAAATGCCAACTTAAGTGAATCAGCAGTTCGATCATATGTAAATTATCAGCAACCCTTTTATGGCAGGAAGGACATCCAAGAAAACTACATAGAGATAACAGAACGTAAATAAGTGTAGTTGACACGCATATGAAGCATCTGAATCACAAATCTGAATACGTAAACGACAGAAATGTGATCTCAGCACGCAAGTGATGAGTCCTTAGAAGCAAAAACATGGCTAAAGACCATCTATTGCGAGAAAAATAATGGATTTTTGCGAGTGCCAAACTAAAGATAGCATCGGCTGTTCGTTAACACTTCTCGATGCGTTCATGCGAGGTACGAAATTCCTCTCTTTGCACCAAGTCGCTATCTTGGACACTACTTCCACCACCCATAAGAGCATATCCGGCTCCCGATTCCCCCGGCGGCACAAGAGAGATTGAGGTCAAATTCGAATCAGCACAGAGAGAAGGGAAGGGAAAGAGAGTTACCCGAAGGAGAAGTAAGTACGTCCGGATCGGCCATGGAGGGCGACTCAGGCGGCGGAGGAGAAGCCATTAGCTGGCGGAGGCCGGGGATCGAGGGGAGAGGAAGGGCGGCGAAGGAGAGGCCTTTTCGATCAGGACGGAGATCGCGAGAAGAGGCAATTAAAGATAGTGGACGAAAATACTTCCAGAAGGTTCGGCTCGGTTCGGGTTAGATTTTGCGTCGTTTGATTCGACCTTGGGTGGGTTCGTCTGCCATTCCGGTCGACGTTGCCTTTTCCTTACAAAACGTGGTTTTTGCAATTAAAATGATAAAACATCAACAATTAAAATCAGTTTTCTTATGTTTGTTTTCAATTTTTTTCATTTTCAATTATTTTTCAAATATTTGTTAGATTATTTACATTTATGTTTGAGATGTCGAGATTTATTTTTAAATATTAGTCTGATAATGATAATAAATAATAATAATAATAACCAGTTTCTGAGGGATATATATAGATATATATATATATATATATATATATATATATAATTATATATATATATATATATATATATATATATATATATATATATATATATATTATAGCAATTGCGTGTTCTTGTTATACAATTGGCAGGGGGTGTGCCGGAGAGATGGACGGGGACGGAAGCGGGAGAACGACGCGACGGCTCCTCCTCCTCATTCTCTCGATCTCTCTGCAACTAATCCCGGGTTTGATCCTTCCCGATTCCCGGAAATCTTTCAATTGTTCCCGTCGGAGTATGATTTAAACGGGGAAAAGTATTTTTTGTTTTTGTTTTGATTTATCCATTTTCTTGATTGTTCAGTCGGTGCCTCTCGGTTTGACCTAGATCTTATCGGGAATCGAACTACTATGTAGCCTACGATGAGGTTTCCTGTGGATCTTGGTTGATTCTTGATCGCCGCCGAATGTTCTCTTCGGTGTACTGGGGAACAAATACCAGTTCTGAGGGATATAATATATATATATATATATATATCTATATATTATATATATCTATATATATATATATATATATATATATTATATATATATATATATATATATATATGCAATTGCGGTTCTGTTATTCTTACAAGCGGCCGAGCAGTGGCAGGGGTGTGCCGGAGAGATGGACGGGGACGGAAAGCGGGAGAACGACGCGACGGCTCCTCCTCCTCATTCTCTCGATCTCTCTGCAACTAATCCCGGGTTTGATCCTTCCGATTCCCGGAAATCTTTCAATTGTTCCCGTCGGAGTATGATTTAAACGGGGAATTTCCTTTTTCTGATATGTTGTGGATTTACTGGTGGGTTTTTGTGTCTGGATTTCTTGAGGGTTCGATCATTAGTCATTGATAGGTGGTTCTTGATTAGGCAAGTCCGTGGCAATGTTCGGCAACTCCAGATGAAATGGATTCCTTGAGGGTTCGGGTAGAGGAGGCGCACAACTCTTTGGTCTGTTGGGATCAAAGCCCGGTTTGGACCTTGTTGCTTTTTGTGTCGTTTCATGCAATATTACTTTAAAGATCTGACTCATGGATGTCAAGATTTTCTATTCTTTATTTTGGCATTCACTTAAAAGTACTCCGTGTACATGTTGACATGGAAAGTTCTATCTTTGCAATAATTCTCGAGCGCATTTTCCTTTGTTGGTCACCAAGATGTTTATGGCCTTTACGTGGAGAAGAGATTTTACCCTTGTCATCATCAGTCTTCGGTGTGCAAAGATCAAGAACTTTTTACTTGGCGGACATAGAAAGAGTCTCTAAGTTTGCTCGACTTCACATTAATTTACTGTATGCGATTTCACTTCCTTTTGTGTTTGATTAGTGCCTCTAGTTTATCTGAGATAATTTCAGACTATTTAAAATTGTTGCTACTTCTCAATTTTAATGTTTTTCAGCCTGAGGAACACTTTTCTTCTTCTTAGGTTTGTCTGAAAACCCATCACCTTCCAAAGATTCAACAAAAGCTGATAGTCATTCTAATTTCATTAGCAACACGCGGCTTAAGGTGCTCCTCGTATGCCTTGGAGTGGCCACTCTTGTTCTATTGTCCTTATTTCTATTCAAGATGTGGCAGAAGAAAAAGAGAGAAGAGCAACATGCCCGTCTGCTGAAGCTGTTTGAAGAGGATGATGAGCTTGAAGTCGAGCTTGGACTTCGGGATCGAGAAATTTTCCTTGAGCAATAGAGTGTAACTCTATCCGAGGTAATACTGAATATTCAATGAATTTGTTACAAATACTACCATTGTCATGCATGATGAGTTTATATATATATACACACACACACACATATTTCTGCCATACTAGCTGGTTTATTGTCAACTGCAATGGTTAATCACTATATATATTTTATTGTTTTGGCAATTAAGTTTGTTGCTTTTTGATTAATATTAAATTTATAGGAGAATTATGTTTTAAACAAAGCAACCACTTTGAAATAGTATATGTGGTTACAGCTTAGAAAGCATGATATTATCAGAATCACACTCGTAATAGTCTGAGATACCTTGGTTGTGTTGATAAAATTATTAGTATTGAAGAGCAGATTGTCAAGCTGATTATCAAGTACCAATCTATATTCCATAATTATTACTGAATGTATCTTTTGGAATGAACTGTAAATTAAAACTGCAAATGGCAGAAGTTGGTAGATGCTGATGAATTGGGTGTTACAAATTGCTCTGCTCTGAATCATGCAATATAAGAGATGTATTGGTACCTGTTGTTGGCTGTCTTTCAGTCTGCTTGTCATGTTATGAAATGCAAAAAATTTAGAGATTGCTAAACTTTGAGTTGCTTTCTTCAAGAGTCAAAACAGAAATGCTCTCTTCATTCACTTAATAAATCTTGATTGTGGAACCCTTCATCGTACATAAAAGTTTCTTAATGTGATTATCTGCGTGAGAATTCATCAATTGTGTGCTCATCCTTGATTGTTGCTTTACCTCAACTGTCATCAAGTGATTCTCTCATGATCTATTTTACAGTCTAAGACCGAGAATTTGAAGACTGTGCAAGGTCCTGATAATAGATGGATTAGTCTATTCTGAAGGTGGAAGGTTCTCATGATCGAGGTCTGATGTACATGGATTGAAGACTGTGGTTACTGTGTTCTGTCAAAAAGAAGACTGTAGTTCTAGTGCATTAAAACCATGTCTTTTTTGTTTGTCATCTGAAAGCTGGAACCTGATGCTGTACAAATTATTATTCTACTTTGTCCCTCACACAGTTTTGCAAGGTCTTGCCATTTTTTGATTATATAACTCCGAAACAATGTGCAGCTCCATCTGTTGGCATTCACAAAATAGCAGCAGGGAATAGAGAGTTCCTTCTGTTTCTCAACATTTTGATTTTTTTTCAGACAATGGCAGCATTCAAGTTGAACTTCCAATTTCAAGAAGCAGTGACTCACACTCCTGTGGACCGACTAAACTAGCAGGCAGCAGCTCTAAATCCTGGCGCAAGATTTCAGTGGAGTTACAGCAGTTGGTATCCTCCATTAAACGAACAAGAGGTACAATAGTCATGAAAGTTTTCATATGGATAGGAGTCACTTAGAGTCTCAAAAGCATTTTACAGTGCCCTGATTGATCTCATTGGTCTACATGGCATGGAAATCATTGCAGGAAAGCATTCGGCAAATCACAGGGTTGGAGCTCTTTCAGCAGCCCCGGAGATGACAGTGAGCAAGTTGTTCCCAAATGGGTCACTCAGATGCTTTGCGAGGTTCTCCACCGGTCCTTCTCCGGTGACGTAGGCTTGCAGGAAGAAGCCGAGCATGGCGAACATGGCGAGCCGTCCATTCTTGATCTCCTTCACCTTGAGCAACGCGGCCTGGTCTGGGTCGTTCGCGAGCCCCAGTGGATCAAATGGACCTCCGGGGTGGAGCTTGTCTTCCAAATCCTACAAGAGAGCGACAGAGTTGGTGTTGATGTGTGCGACAAGTAGCAGATAACACGGGAAAGTGGATGGTGAACTTAATTTTGAGATACCAGTCCATTGATGATTCTGTAGTACTCTGCTCCTCCAACGAGCACGACCTCAGCGACGACGGCAACAAGAAGATTGATGGGAATGTTCTTACCGAAGTAATTCAATGTGTTTCCGTCAAGGAGAAGTGCCCCAGTCTGCAAACAAGCATGGATCTTGGTTATGCTTAGGATCAACAGACGCACGCACACACACGGGTGGAGAACAAGCACGGCTGAAGTACCTTGAACCAGACCGCCTCGGGGCCGCAGTTTGCACCGAACTTATTGAAGGCCTCCGGGATGATGAAGCCAGCGGCGCCGAGCATCGCCCACCTCGCATGGATGAGCTCGTAAGCTTGGTATCTGCACATCGTTTGATACTGTAAGCATTTGATGGCTTCATTTACAGACATGCAAGAAGAATGACACGGTGCACACACTTGGCGAAGTTTTCTGGCTTCTTGCTCAGCCCAAAAGGATCGTAGCCATAACTGCAAGGAAGTCAGAGCATAAATCACTCAATCTTAGATGACCCTCGTGCAGGTGAAGAGCTAAACAAGTGAGGCAAACTTCTTCATCTGACTTCAACTTACTCTCCAGGGACTTCTCCGGTGAGGTACTCTGGGATCTCCGACCGGTCCAACAGACCTTCCGGCAGGAAAATCCTTCTCTCAGGACCTGATACCGATCATCGTGCATTGTATCAGTCAGACACTCTTCTTTGAAGATAAGCATCGAAGAGTTGGTAGATTGACTCACCATACCACTTGGCGAGCTCGTCGTCGACCGGAGAAACAGCGGCTGGCTTCGACTTGGGTGGAGGAGTCTTCTTGGAGAAAAGCGCAACGATCCTTGGAGAGCCGGAGGGAGGTGGCGCAGGGGGGCAGCGAGGTGGGGCGGCGGTGCTGAGGCGTGTGCCGAGGATCTCGGAGACGCCGAGGGAGGCCATGGTGTCTCAGCCTTGGCCCGAGAAGAAGAGCAGCAGGAATGGGGGGTATGCAGGTGCTGTGGGGAGAAAGCAGAGGGACTAAATGGTTGGGCTGGTGGATGTGGTGGGGCCATGTAGGATGTGCACTTCAGGGCTATGATTGGCTGCCACTCCCCATGCCAATCTAGTGCTGAGTTGTGGTTGGTCAAGTTTTGGTGACGTGGCAGATGATGTTCTCAATCCTGGCCTCTGATCCTTGTGGTGGAAAGAGGGACAATTGTAGATCAAGCAGAGCTCTCATGGAGTCCAACCACTGCCGTGAGCCAATGGATTCCACACATGCCATGGCAAAATGTGACGAGCTCTTTTTTGTCTGTGCCCGAGGCAATAAAGGTTATGTTGATGCCTCCTCCTCTACTTGCAATCTATTATTAAGCTTTCCTGTGTCTAGTTCTATACTTGCAATTTGCAGATCCTTTTGGCAACTAACCCATGTTTACTTGAACTTTTCCCAAAGTCAATTTGCAATTAACATGCGACAATTCACATATTAATGGGTCTGATAATTCACCTCATAATGGAGGATCAAAATTTTTTATAATTCATGACTCTAATGGTAGTTGTTTATTAGTTGAATGCAAGTACATACATTATACACATATAATTTACGATGATGATGTTGTAATTGAAGATTATATCAAACATACATAATTATACATAGTTTTTTGAAATTTTTTATGGAGTATAAATATGACATATGTACAGAGAAGAAAAATAGATCAACAAATTAGTTGGTTAAATTTACTAGAATTAATAGGGTTGGCCTCTAATCTTAATGGTTTGCCGAGCCACAAAAAAAAAAAAATTGTACTTATTTTCTTGAACTTATTATATACATGTATCATTTTTTTTTATATTTTAAAAAGCATGATAAAAGAATATTTATCATAAAAAAGGGGCAAACTTTTGGGGTTTTTTTTCCTATTTCTTTTTTTGGGTCCAAAATGTTACTGTTCTTATTTTTCGGGAGTTCCTAAGTTATATTAGAAAGAGGAATCACGTGAGAGCCACGTGGTCGACAATCTCCCCTCCGGCCCTCTTGTTGCAAAACCCCGTTAGGATTCAATTGCACCGATTTGAAGAAGACGAAAAAGAATACGAAGACGACGCGGGAGCAGCAGCCATGATGATGGAGACGATGAGCCGAGCGCTGGATAGGGCGAAGATGCTCGTCGGAATGGAGTCCGATGAGGAATCCCTTGCCCAAGAAGCGCAGTCGTCGTCCTTCTTCGACGAATTCGATCGCAACTGCACCCTCTCCACCAAGCAGGTCCTCTCTATGCCCCATTCCTCGAATCACCGATTTGGTGGAATCCTATCTCTCTCTTTTCCATAGGTCCGCTAGGGCTTCTCTGTGGCCGTTAATCTTTTGCCCAAAAGATTCAACCTTGGTGTTGTTACTCTGTACAAGGCTGGATCCAGTTGAGAATTGCAGGGATCTAGCTCCTCTTCCTTCTCGACGAATTTGATGGAAACTGCACCCTCTCCGTCAAGCATGTCCTCTCTCTCTTCTCCTTTTCCCGAATCACTGAGGTGGTCGAATCCTCTCTATCTTTCACAGATCCGGTAGGGTTTCCTATGGCCGTTAATCTTTTGCCAAAAGAGATTCACCCTTGGTGAAGCTACTCTGTTCGATGCTGGATCCAGTTGAGAATTGTATTGATCTTGCTACTCTCCCGGTTGAAATCTTGCTAGATTTGTCGTGATCCGATTCGCAGACGATTTTCGGTTGTCCACGAGAAAATTTGAGGTTTTTCTTAATGCGTTCTTGGTATTCTGAAATTTTGGCAACTAAGTTGCCCCTTGGCGGGTCATGCACATTGCTGTGATTTAGTCTAAACATACGATTAAGCCATGCTTTAATATCACGGAAATAGGGTTTGTGTTATGCTCTTCTTTTTAGTTCATTTATTTGGAGAGGATCTTGCTACAATGATTTTCTACCATTTTGTTAAATTGGAAGACATTTGGTTTTAGACTTGTGGTGCGTCATTTATTTCTAGTTGTTGATAGCTGATGATTTCAGGTTGAAGTTCTTTGAGTCAATGCTATGATGACCAGGTTGTGCTGTATGATGTTGTGGTATCTCTGATGCTTGTTGCAAATTTTGATGATGATATGCATGCTATATTACATGTTTGCCAAGCCCTTGTTCTTGATGTCGTTTTTGGCTGTTTCCTAGATGAAATTATTTTATTTTATTTTCCATTGGTTTAGCAATGTTTGGCACAGTCTCTTAGATCTACATTATTTGCTTTGGAATGTAGAGGTTTTGGAAGTTTTATACTTATATGAGATTCTCAAGGTACACGAACTGATCATTGGCTATTTCTCATTGCTCAGAGATTGTATGGTTTCGCCATTTGTTTATCTGCAGGTCTAGCCTGTACGATCCTGGTAATCTAACCATCTTTCTGTTGTTATTTTTCTTTCTATTAATCAATCTGTTCAATTATTATAAATTGGTCATGATAACAGATAATCTGCATCATATATTGGTGATCGATGTAAAACAAAGCTTTATGCCCTTTCCTTTATGCATCATATAATCTATATGAGGTTATAGATTAGTAAATGATTTATTATCTTAGTGCATATTAATGGACGATAAACTGGAAATAGGTTTACTAACAAGTCTTCAATTTCAACAAGTACAAAACATTAAGTATTTTTTCCAGTTTTTTTATGTCTTTAGTTTGCTGCTTTCCATGCTTTCAATGACTGATCCTTACTTTTCCAAATTTTGTGACAGTCCATGCTTGTTTTCTTCAATCCAATCAAATTTGGCATAACATTCACCTTTGGCAATTTGCTTGCGCTTGGAAGGTCTGCACCCTCTTTCCAGAAAGTGACAGTCCTTGGTCCTATGATTTTGTTGTTATGATGTTTCTTATAGGTTTTTGGTCATTTGAATCTTGCTTCTATGTTTTAAATCAGTGTTGGGATTTCATACGAGTAGGGGCTGCTTCTATATTCTGATGATGGTTAATATATTGCCTTTTTGTTAAATTTTGTATTAGATTCTTCTTAGTGTCTACACCACTAAGGTTTTTTCAGGGTCAACATATATTGAGTTTTCTGGAATCAGTTTCTTTTTTTCTCTTTATCCATGACTGTGGTTCTTTTACTTTTTAAGCTTTCCTGAAGTTAGATCTCTTTTGTATGGCAGCACAGCTTTTCTTATAGGCCCCAAACGACAAATTGATATGATGCTTGATCCTGTCCGTATATATGCAACTTCTATATACATAGCAAGTATGATAATAGCTCTGTTTTGTGCTTTTTATGTAAGTATGCTTTTAACTCTCTTGTGAATTAAATTATCTTTCCATGTTTGTTTTAACATACACAAATTTGATGGACTTATATTACTGCTACACTACAAATAAACAGGTCCACAATAAACTCCTGACACTTCTTGCTATTATTCTGGAGTTTGGTGCCCTCATTTGGTGAGTTGATGTCAATGTTCAGTTAGTAGTTGTTAACTTTTTTGTCTCTTATATGTTTGTTGGCATCTTTAACTAACATATTCTGTATCACCAATTTTTTGTAAAGTGGATGTACATTTCGGTTGGCTGTTTAAAACATTTTATTCATCACATGGTACGAAGCAAATTCGTGTCATGTTTAATCCATTATTTATTTTAGGCAATTTTATCTCTGGTTGTGTTAACCTTCACTTAAGCGAACAAGTCTCTTTCTATAATGGGATCAACTTTATAGATGAAGTACATGATGCATAAAGTCTGAGAATTTTATGTCTCTTATGTTTATTTAAAGCCTTGTAATGTGCCAGGAATTTTTAGCCAAGGCAAAGTTGGGGAGGAGATTCCGTTGCCATGCTAAGAAATCTCTAGGTAAGATGGGATATATGATTCCTTGATTTAATCTGGTCTAGGTAACATCCTCTTAGGCCCCACCAGACCTCAAAAATGGAGAGCTTGCTTGACAAATACATTTAGTGTTCCATCTCCTCATCGTCCAATATGTTCTGCTTTCTTTCTGGAGTCGCATACCTGTAGTGTCTAAATTGAACAAACAACATTAGTGATAAGACTTAATTCAGGGTGAAGGTCCTTATTCTGGTAATTCTCGTCAAACATGGGATCCCTGGGAGAAAGACTATCAAGGTTTGAATGTCTTCGGGCTAAGGTAAAAGCTAAGACTTACAGAGTGCTAAAACTAGGGGATTTTCGAGATTGTAAGCCAGGTGAATTATGTAAGGTTTACGAGAAGAACAAATAAGCTCTTTAATATCAAGTACTTGATGTCCTCTTAAGAAGTTCAATATTTGTTACGCAATGATCACATAACACAAAGATATATACAATCATGTGGAAGCTAAATAGACTATAAGATTGTAGAATCCAGGGCAATGAAGCATACTAACCGAATCAAATTAACAGAGTAGAAGTGCTTGCTGAATATGAAATGTTCAAAATAGAAGGCATGTCAACGGAATCAATTAATTGGATCAAGTGCTTGCTTTATAATTTTTTGACTCGTTTCATGCTACTATTGTTCTTGAATGGGGGCATCATAGGTCGGTTGGTTACTAAAGCAATAATATGGAAATTTTATGGATCAGATATCCTGTTATAATTGATACATGCATGGTACATGAATATAATCCTTTGGTTCTAACTTGAAGGGTCATTGACAGAATTCATTTTTAGACCATACATTCATTTCTGATGATAACTCTACATTTCCTTTCACGTATACAGGTATAGTCTCAGTTATATTCCTTTTGCAAGATCAGCTGTTTCAAAAGTCATGGTTGCTTGCTTTGACACTGAGTTCTAAGCTTTAACTGGTTCAAAAGGAAGTTTATTGATCTGATGACTGAACTCTTTCTCATGTGTCCCTGATGGCTCTGATGGTTGACCATTTTAAAGTGGTGGGAAAGCATTGAACAGGAGAACTCTGGACACTAGGTTTCTCCCATAATTTGTAAATTAGTGATCATCATGTGAAGTTGAATGCTGTATATGTTCCAGTGTGCTGCTCTATTAGTTTTCTCCCTTTAATGGCTTCGCACGAGGCATTGGTTTTCTTGATGCCTTGTTTTATGTTGCTGAGACTTGGCTTTAACTATGTGACAAGGTGCTCAGATTTTATGTGATTGATGTGATCAGGGTGGCCCAAGAATTTTTCTTCTTAATCATATAGATGAAAACACTTACAAAAGTAGAACATGATTTGACTTTCAATTATTCTTGTAAACTGTTGCTCATGCACTTTGGGTTCTCTGGTGGCACAGGTGGGGAGAAGAACCAAGGCGAATATTCTTATTTCCATCGTTTAGAAATCTGAATAAAATTATGTGTGCTTCAAGTGATAAGAATTAGAAAGCAATTAAGGTTTTTCTTTCATTTTCTTATCAATATCTTTAGAAATTAAGGCAGCACAAAAATGTTGTTGTTTCTTGTTTGAAGAATTTTTTTTGTAGGTGAAGTATTAGATTTCATTATACTGAAAATGAAAATAAAAATAAAAATCCATGACTCACGCGATACATTTTTCCATCCTCTCTCTCTTCTGTTTCTTACTATCTCCATCTATTTTCATTTCTGTATCAAAAAATTTTAATATAAAAAATGAAAAAAATAGAAAATATGTATGACAATCATGATTCGAAGTTGCTGAGTCATATGGTAATTTTATTTCGTTATTTGTCGACTTAAATTACTTTTAGGCTTCAACTTTCTAAAGTACGTTTGTGATTTTAGGCTCTTTAGACGTTTCACTTTTAAAGAAAATATTTTCTATCTTTAAGAAAAAAAATTATTCCCCTTTTGATTTTGCTGCGGAAAGTGTTTTCTTGAAATTTTTTTGTCTTAGCTAATGCTAAGGATTCTGTTTTTTTTTCCATGAATAAAAGCTCCTTCGAGTAATAAAAAAAGAATTTAAAATCTTAATAAAAATGTTTTATGTTTTCCTAAAAAAATTCGTCTGAATCGTTTCTGAGAGAAATAAATATAATTTGCATTTTTGAGAGGATTCTTGAAACGTAATATTTTATCTCTTGCGTTGGTTTTAATTTCCCTTCAGATATGTATTTATTCTATTTATATTTTTTTTATCCATCGATAAAGCTCATCTCCTCCTCGCAAGACACCAAAGACTGCTCTGCGAGGCGCCCACCCAAGAATGGGCGTGCTCTCGGTTCATCCTCGTCCTTGTCCGCCCAATCCCCACTTCTCTGGCTTCGATTTCACCCCCAGCTCTTGCAGACCGCGTCTGGCCCTCTTCTCTCCTACTCCACGAAGAAGCCCTCTCCAGATTCGGCGCTTTTCGTCTCCCGAAGCGACGGACGACGGATTCGTGGTCGTGGAGGACGATCTCCACACTCTTCTTGAGGTGATGCTTCCTTGATCCTCGTTCTTTCTTGCTACAGGGGTTTTCTGGGAACTCTAAATGGTGGGAGAACGCATGGAAATTTCAAATGACCGATTCAATTTGATGATAAGTGCAGTAAGATCATGGTTAATGTTCCGGGCGATGTTTTCAGGGTCATTTCGAGATGGAAATAGTTGTTACTAGGCGTTGCACAAATTCGTATAATGTTATGCGGTGTGGTTCGAGAGAGAGAGAATAGATAAAGAGTAATTCCATCTGATTACATAGCATTAGCTCCCTGGCTCCTAAGTTTCTTTCTTGTGGTAAATATGTTTGCTTACACATTTATCGCTTAGCTTTTGCTGGTCAGGCTTCAAGTTCCCATGCGCTTTGTCTGTTGTCAGTACACATCTATTTTTAATGACCAGAAATTTACATACGATCATGACAATTAGTGAAAGACAATGCAATCAATTGCTGAGCCAACTGTGTTCTCTTTGTCTTTCTTGGGTATAATTCAACTTAAGTCTTTTAAAGAAAGCAACCGTATACAGTAATTATGAGCAGGTTTGTGTTTCCTGAAATTTTGGACAAATTGAAGATGACAATTACCATGGTCGACAAAAGAAAAGGTTTAATGGTGTGACAGCCATTAGCTTCAGTTCAGTGCTCATCTTTTGCAGGTTTTACCTAGAGATCTGCGAGAAAATCTGCAAAGTGAGCCTAGAAGAGACCAACTCCTAGAGGTAAATGATTGCATTTTTCTTTGACATGACATGGATCATGCTTCACTTGTTTGAACATTATGGAAGTCTTAAGTTATATTGTTTTTTCTTTAATTCACTCATTACTAGAAAATATGTAATTGAAAATTTATAATAATAAGGTTGTTGCTTATATTGCCCAGTGTTCCACATATCTTATAATTAGGTTATACTGGATTTGGGTCGCCGACCTGAAGCACGTTTCCTTGGTGAATCTGGTGGGCAGTATCTGAGGGACAAAGAGGTGATAGTAGTGGCTTGTGATGTCATTTACACCTATGGGCTTCTTGGAATGTTTTCTCTAATACATGCTATCTTTTCCATTAATTCAGATACTCTCCATAGTCCATACTTGTTCTTACTAATTTTGCGGCTTTTATATCTTTTCATGTTATGTGGCTTTCAAAGCTTTCTTATTTTTTCGTTTGATTAGGCTATAGTTAGTTATACTATCTAAATGCTTTTCTCATGTATGGTATTTTTCCTGATAAGAATCCTGTTGCATACACTTGGTGTCTTATGTTGCCCTCATACTCCATGTTCCAGATTTCACTGGAAGAGTTGGAGGAAGCTCAAAAATCACTTGGAGAATTTGGAGGAGACAACCGAGCTGGCATTGAAGGTACTTTGCATAGGATATCTGCGATAAGGAGTCGGAAAGGACTCGTTGTTGGATTGACTTGTAGAGTTGGTCGAGCAGTTAGTGGTCATGTTGACATGGTGCGTGATCTCCTAGAGTACAGAGAGAGCATCCTCTTTTTAGGAAGGTATTTTGTTTATCCTTTTAGTAAGCATGACTTCGGAAGATATTTCTGTATGTAGTTTGTAAGAAGGATGGCCAACATAGGAAAGAAATATATCAAGAAAGTAACTGTTTAGAGAATGACATTCTCATTGATTCTTTGAGTATATTTCTTTTGTTTTCTTGGTCTTATGCAATGCATAAGACATCCTTGAAGTTAATGCTTTCTCAGCTCTGAGTAAGTATCAATGTGTACTGTATATTCTGGTTTTAGTGGTTGATATTGAATTTGCTAAGCAATATTCTATTTTTAATCTTCAGTTCATGATACATAAGGAGTTCTCTGTACAGCTAAGTTCAACTAAATGATTTAACATGAAAAGGGATGGTTTGAGCAGCTAACTGAAAAGGAGTTGAAAAGAAAAGGCTTCAGAAATGGAGAAGATAAATGCATTTTTTATGATGGATTGTTTTTCCAGCAAAGTAGTAACTATTATCTTTATAAGAATCAGTACAAATAATCATGTTAAAATGTCAATTTGATAGCATTCACTATGTTGTATTGCCTGCTGAAACTAATGTATTTCCAGAATTTGTGGGCTTTTGTATTTGTTATTGCATTGGTGTTTGATATGATTGCTGTCATTTTTATTTTTCTATTTTACCAGACCTGGAGTTGGTAAGACTACTGTCATGCGTGAGATTGCACGTGTCCTAGCTGATGAACTCCATAAGAGAGTGGTATAGCTAACTAACTCTTTGAGTTCTTATTGGTTTAACTTTTGTAGTTATGATATGTAACACTTAACATTCTTTATCTATACACTGATGATTAGGATAGGTGATTGTGGACACCAGCAATGAGATTGGAGGTGATGGAGATATTCCTCATGCAGCAATAGGTGGTGCAAGGAGAATGCAAGTTCCAGAACCATCCATGCAACACCGAGTCATGATTGAAGCAGTTGAGAATCACATGCCGGAGGTGGTTATTGTAGATGAGATTGGCACAGAAGCTGAAGCACTTGCTTGTCGCTCAATTGCAGAAAGAGGAGTGATGCTTATTGGCACAGCTCACGGAGGCCGATTGGCAAACATCATTAAGAATCCTACTCTATCTGATCTGGTATTCAAATGTACTGTTTAGCTTAAACTGGAATTAGCAGTTGCATTCAAAGTCAGCATCCCTGTGGATAAATCCTGTGTATTCTTTCCTTCTCATAGCTGTTCAAGCATGATGTATATTTCATAGTGTGTTTGTATTCCTTTTCTTATGGTGGTGCAACATTCATGAACATTGATGCACATCTCTTAAGTGATCTCCATGGACATGCTGCTGCATTAAATGGTTTGGGCTTTGCTCCTGAGAAGAGAAGGGAATGATTTAATCTCTGTAAAAGGAGTAAAGATAGTTTTAGAGTCTGTGTGAAGGCTTTGCACAAAGGCATCCGAAAAATTCACATGCGGTCATGTATAAACATTGTTTCTTGGTTTAGATAAGTTCAAATGAGGTGATGTATGAACATTGTTTCTTGGTTTAGATTTTTGAGAAGATTTGTGCAATAGCAAAAAGAAATGGTGGCCCACTTTACCCACTGGAAATGGCCAAAGTAATAATAGTTACATTTTACTGTTAAAGTGTAACCTGAGAAAAAAAAAAAGAAGATCTCTGTCCAGTCTATATTGCATCTGTCATTCAAAAGTACATCTTTACAGTGCTAAAGTTTTGCATTCATTTATTTCCATGTCCGGATTTAATTTGTGCTGCATGCCACACTGTTTGTCATATACTACTGTGAGATTATTTATGAGTTAAAATTGTGCCTGCAAACTTATGTCTTTACTAATCTGAACATAATTTTTCTTTTGATGTGTGCCAGTTTGCTTGAAAGATTCACTTGTTTAGTCTCCTACCATATCAGGAACTTGATAGATTAAGATTCAGGCTTACATTTATATTTCCATTATTGAACATCCAGGTTGGTGGAGTGGAGACTGTCACTTTAGGAGATGACGAGGCACGAGCAAGACGGAGTCAAAAAAGCATCCTTGAGAGGAAGGCTCCACCAACATTTCCTTTCCTAATAGAAATGAGGGAACGGAACTACTGGGTTACACATCGGGTAAGTTTTTTTCCTCAAAACAACTTTTTGAGCAGTTTCTTCACCTATAAATATATGGAATACTGTGGTTTCCATGGTAAAATAAACATGTGTGTCTATGGAACTAAACCTTTGGAGGCACATAGAAGAAGGGTTGTAGGGAGCAGGCAGGCACAGGGATGTTGACGGCTCAATTAGACATAGATGTTAGTAATCCTCACATTTCAGTATTAGCTTGCAGTTTTGATGGAGGAACCACAAGAGTCATATGGTGTGTGGGTGGGTGTGTAACTCAATGAGTCGTATGGATTTGAAGTTATTGTAGTCAGAAACCAGATAGATGGTCATCAATATTGAATCAGATTTAAATGATTTTGCAGTAGAGAACTCATCATGATAACCGGTTTTTCTATCTATGATTTAATCAAGATGTTATTTGTGATCACCCCTGTTGCTGAGCATCTTCGTAAATTTTATTTTTCCAATGGCATCAACGATTTCATATTGTCTTTCTCCTTAAAGGTCTTCAACTGTAATTACACTAAAAAAAGTCTTGGTGCCATATGTGTTGAACCAAATTATTGCTCTAATATTTCTTGGTTGTACAGACAGAAAGAAGCGTCGATATGTTGCTCACTGGCAAGAAGCCATTGGTTGAGGTAATAAGCTTAACAAAAATTAATCTTCAATTAGTTTTAGTCAAAGTTCTGCCAAAGCAATGATTCACCTGCTCCTGTCTTATTTTAATTGTAAACTGAGTGAAACAATTTTATTTGTCTATGTTATGCATGTCCACAACGAATGTGGAGTTCTCTTTTTCCTGGATCAACACACTTCAACTAGTGCACTGATGAATGTTTATTTTGCAGATAAGGAAGAGAGATGACCAGTTCAAGGTTGTCGTGGAGAGATGGAAAACATACGACGGAGATGGGATATAATGTGCTTTTGTGCTTCTCGAGTATTCCCTTGCTTTGTTCTCAGAGCATGTCTAATTTGTCATTTAGTTTTGAGTTTGTCTTTTGAGTTATACTGAGATCTGTATTTGTTATTGTTTTAGAACATGCCGATTAGCAATGGCCTTGGAATCATGTCTTATCTCTCTTTCTGTCTGTCATATTTAGTAGGGATTAACGTTCATTTTAGTTTTAATGATGTTGATTATGAATATTTTAAGTTAATATAATTTACTAGTGTCTAAAATAATCTTTATATTTTTATAAATATAAAATATAAATTTTTTTTATTTAGGTGACATATTGATTCATAATAAATTATTAATATAATGATATAATTTAAGATTAAGATTTATTTTAGTTCCTATGGTTTCGATAATAAATTTTTTAAATCTTTATGGTTTACTCGTATATAAAATAATTTTTATATTTTTAAAAGTTAACAAACATTAGAGTTTTTTTATATGATATATTAATTTATAATAAATTATTAATATAATGAGACGTATAATTTAAGTTAAAAAAAATTGAGATCTTTATCATTACTGGGAGGAAGCATCGTTATGAAAGTAACCATTGGCAGTAGCATTGAGTCATTGTTGCTTAACAGGATATCGTAAGCACACACCCTCTCTTGTGTTGACGATGAGTTTAGGAGCTTTCAACATCCTATTAGGCAACAACGATTTGATGTTGCTAATAGTTGCTTCTATGATGCTATTTTTTCCTACCATTGATAGATGTTTCATTTTTTTTAAACATAAATTACACGTGTCATTATATTAATAATTTATTGTGAGTTAATATGTCATGTAAATAGATTCTAACATTTGTTAACTCAAACTTGATATGAGAGGCTTATATCTAAAATATAAATATTATTTTATATAGAAGTAAATCATAAGGATTTAAGAAGTGATTTATATCTAAAATGTAAATGTTATTTTATATACAAATAAATCATAAGGATTTAAGAAGTATAGGACCAAAATGAGCTAAAATAGACCTTAACTATATTTTATGGTGTTAAATCCAAACGTAAGAGAGTTCCATAGCAATCAGATTCCATTAAATACTTAATTATGTATTTATGTAATTTAAATTCTTTAATTAGAAACATGGTAAGAACCGTCAATTCGAGTTAATGTATGCATATAATTATGAAGGTATAGGTTAGTTTAGTTTATAAATGTTTTGATAATTTAACCTAAAGTTGTATGCTTGAATACTATCTTAAAAAAATAAATATTAATGTATGATATGCATAAATTTTTTATTGAAAAGACACTAAACCTCGTACTCTAGATTGCAAAATTAATGATATCATCCAAGATAATGGTCAGAAAAGTTGCAACTTGAAATAGAACATGGAAGCTACCATCAAGACGAGGGATGGTGTTAGCATGTGATCAGTGTTGATTTAATAAATCAAATCTTGAAGAAAGATTTTAAGTGGAAAGCTGTGACTTAGAAATCCATAAAACTTCTAAAATACTTAATTTCTTGAAGACATCGATATTATATTATTATGCGGAAGGGTGTGAGCATACTTGTAAAATTAATACGATGATATTATTTTGAGTTTCAACTGACAGCAATTAATTAAAAGGGTGCATGTGTACATTTTTAGATCTTGTGCGTATATATGTGTTAAGTTTAAATTCAGAGATAAATATAAAAAAATATTTCTTTTGAAGGTATATATATACCTTCAAAACAAATAATGTTTCTATTTATCTCTTTAAATTTAAACTTATATATATGTGTGTGTATATATATATATCCACAAGGCGTGTATATATATACATGAATGAAGAGGGCTTTTCGGGGAAATCGAGAACGGGTTCGCTCTGTGGTATGCTATCGAACGATCGTGACCGTCAATCTATATCAAACTCATCTCTGCCGTTCACGCGAAGGCACGAGAGATCTGGATCGAGGGTTAGGATCACCTGGCAGCCGATATATAATTCACTGCGTTTGTCCACAAGAGAGACAGAGAGACAGAGGGAGAGAGGGGCGGTTAAGGTGGAAGGCACCCATCGGACTCCAGAGAGAGAGAGAGAGAGAGAGAGAGAGATTGGGGATTAAGGCGGGGAAGAATCCACCGGAATCCAAGCTCGCTGCCCCCGGCGTCAGGGAATGGCCCAAGTACTCCCTCTCTCTCCACCTCCCCGTCGTTTCCACATTTTCTTCTTCTTTCTGTTGTTTTCTGGTAATTGAATGATCCGCTTCGCATAAGGGTTGGAAGGATAACAGCGTTTAAAGAACCATTTGTTTCCCTTCTGGTAGTAGAACGTTTCTTTAGTTCTTTCACTTGTCCATAAACCCTCCAAAGAATTCGAGTCGGTAGATCTTGATTAGTTATGAAGGTTAATTTATTTTGGATCTTCAGAAAAGCAATGCCTGGAAGATATCATGGGTTTTGAGTGGAGGGAAGACACTCGCAGGGCGAACGACTTCTTTCGTTGTCACGACGCAGAAGAATATGGTCGATGGTGCTGACTGGTTATTTGGGTGAAATAGGTTGGTGACATACTAACCCTGCAACACGAATGGTCGCATGATTGTGCTGTAAGTTTCTTGCTTTTACCTTTCCTTTTTTCTTTTGATGGAAATATGGAATGTTAAAGGCCAATCTCAGAGAAATGTTGCTTCACTTCTTGGTTGCTGCACAAGTTCTTGTCATCTAGAACTCTATGAGGACTGCCCCCCCGGTCTTAGCTAGGGTGTGGGGATCATGAGCTATTGTATATACCTCCGTAGGGCACCATGTAGGTCAACCAAATTTGTGATGGGAATCTTGTCTGACCGGCCTTTTCTTTAGGCTCTCTTTGTTGAACTTCTTGATAGGTTTAAGAATAAATGATGGACAAAGAACTTCTTGATAGGTTTAAGAACAAAAGATGGATAAAGAACCAACCATCAGTTTTACATGAACATATGGTTCTTTAGGCTCTCTTTGTTGAACTTCTTGATAGGTTTAGGAATAAAAGATTGACAAAGAACCAATTATCACTTTTAGATGAACATGGGCAAGAATGTACTATGGTTGTTTAAAGTTCCAATTCAATGAAATTGCCAAATGAGATACAGGGACCTGTAGGGGAAGGAGAATTAATATAAATGATGCTGTTAGGATGTGAAGTACTGGAACTGAAGTTTTCAGGAAGCTGCAGAATAATTAAAGATCCACCTGTTGTATCGGCATACACCTATGATAGCAAAGTGGTATAGTCAAAGAATTCAATAATTGTCCAGCTTAGAGACATGAAGAATCCTATCCGACACAATTTGTCAATTTAGGTGGAAAATTCACATGACACTACCGATTATACGAGGATTTTGAAGTATGGTATGTGGTTTAGCACATGTCAGTTAGATAATCGGTCGTTAAAGGCCATCCATTAGGAGTGAGCCTTGAACAGTAGGATGCTTTTAATTTCTTCATTTTCTCTATGTCAATCTTAGGTCAATCTTTTACAATATCATGAACTGTAAAAGTATGTAGTTCAACAGAAGGTGTGCGATGCCATATCAATTTTTGCTCCATGGCTTCCTCGTCCACCACTACTGCATCGATTCGCTCACCACCGGTTTTCACATCAGGGATCTAAAAGCAAGTGCACAATAAGTTAAGATTCAGTAAAATGTTGGTCTAGTGCACAAGGCTCACGTCAGTGCAGGATTTGGATGAGAGTTGGTGTATAAAAGCTGTAAGAATAGGAGTTGTTGTTTCCACGATTTGTCATATGTTTTTTTTTTTAATCTATGGACTTTCTATATTCAAATGGTAAATAAACTAGAACTCTAAAATAAGCAAACTTATGAGACATCATTATTCTTTTGGGAAATTCTGAAATCGAACAAAATCCATATAAAGATACATCTACAACTTATATTTTAGGCCTTCTAGTTCTTTAGCTAAATTATACCTGAGGTAGGACTTCCTAAAATTTAGTTAAATTTTTATTGCATAATTGTTATAAAGCAAGGACCTTGCTTCACTTGGTCAAGAATTTAATGCCCTCAGCCAACAAAAACCTTGGTGTCCAGCACTTTGACAACACTGGTTCAACCAACAATTTGATTGGTGATCAAAGCATCATTTGTATCTTATCAATCCAGAATTGATCATTGTCATATGAAGAGTAACTGATCTTGGTAAATAGCTCTGGTGTGTCCTGACCATTCTCTTTGTAAAGAAACATTTAATTACTATATTTCTATTTTATAAGTAATTTGTGTCATACTAAGTGAATGAATAGTAT
Source organism: Musa balbisiana (assembly GCA_004837865.1). Taxonomy (NCBI): domain Eukaryota; kingdom Viridiplantae; phylum Streptophyta; class Magnoliopsida; order Zingiberales; family Musaceae; genus Musa; species Musa balbisiana. The sequence goes on along the minus strand of CM017193.1, from coordinate 10,201,724 downwards.
TTTTGACGTGTTCTTGTCTGATGTCAGATGGGGATCTCCTCCAAGCAAATTCCCATGGACGAGGGCAAGGTAACCCCGAGGGGCATGGAGATAAGAGTCTGGAGATTGGGGCAGGTGACCTGGTGGAGTTTTCCATGCCATTGGGATGTCTTAGAGAGAGTGGGCAAGAGTACGGCTTTTCTTCTCGACTCTCTAATAGTAACACTGATGAATCCTTGCTGTAGTTTCATTTGAGCTAACCGGATCTTGCTTTGTTCCTGGTGTTGTTAATCCACCATAACTGTTCACAGTAGCATAAGTTCCAAGTTTAATCACCTTTGGCTCCTGTTTCTGGTTTGGGTTAATCTCAAGCATCGAGCAGGCAAATCACATTCGGATAGAAATAAGGCATAAAGGGTACAACATTCAGATCTTATACTTTTAATACATTGAATCTTATCATCATGGTTAAGAAGAATAAAAACAAGAGATTTCTTTGCATGTTCCCACTATGGGAAACTTGTTGGAACCCAGATGGCTTCTGATGCCACTTGTGTTAATGCAAAAGTTATTGTGTACAAGGGGGGGTGGGGTGCATTATATCAATGCAAAATGACATGTATAGATTTTACAGATCATGGTAATTAGTGGGAATCACATGCTCATGGCTCCCGACGTGAGCTCAGATTCTCCTTCCATCTCACCCGCCACTGCCACTACTTCGACCACGAGATCCCTGCTCTTGTCGTTCTCAGAAAGGTATCCCTCCAAGGCATCATCCCCACGTAGAATTTTTGCTCCACATCCTGGTTTGTCAGCAGAGCCGATGGCTTCCTCGTCCACCACTACTGCATCGATTCGCTCACCGCCAGTTTTCACATCAGGGATCTAAAAGCAAGTGCACAATAAGTTAAGATTCAGGAAAATCAAGGTCAGTAAAAATCCTATTCATCTTCTTTGGCATATCAGGTTTGGTGAGCATAATACCTCAAACATGGCCTCGATAAGAATACTCTCCAAAATGGCTCGCAAGCCTCGTGCACCAGTGTTCTTGGCCATTGCTTTTTTAGCAATCAACCTAAGAGCAGTGCCCGTGAAATGCAGCTTAACCTGTTAATGATCTGGTATGATCAAGCAGCTTTCTTTCTTGAAACACAAATTAAATATGTATGATATGCGCACTGACGTTATTCATGCTGAAAAGTTTCCTGTACTGCCGACCGAGAGCATTATTTGGCTCTGTCAACACCTGAACAAGTTGGTCTTCGCTCAGAGATAATAAACTAACTAGTATCGGGAAACGTCCAACAAATTCTGGAATGAGTCCATATGCTATCAGATCGCTACTCTCCACCTGTGCAAGCAACATGCAAGAACCATATAACGTAATGAAATAGTTGATTGAAACATTGAGTTTGGTGGTAATAATCAAAGCAACTTTCTTGTGAATTGAAGTTATTATTGGAGCTTACGGATTCTAACAAGGAAGATGCCACTAGAGCATTCGTCAACCCACCACTTCTCATGTTTGCACGGACTGGTGCTCCAAAACCTATAGAAGAGTCCTGTCGTCTGTTCCACCACAAAAAAAAAAAAAGTCATTGTAGTCAGAAAAAAGGTACCGTACTATCTGAAGAGTATCACAGATGTTCATAATCTACCTTTCTGAAATAGTCTTTTCCAGATCAACAAAAGCACCACCACAAATGAAAAGAATGTCCTTGGTATCTATCTGCATATAACCAAACCAAGCATTAGTTTCTGAAATGAAAAAAAGGAAGGTAAATTCAATTTATCTAATAACCACAACTAACACAGTTGCAAAGTATTATTAAAGAAGCAAATATGCCACAGGCAGATCCGAGAGCAAAATATTGATGCACACTGAATTCACAACCAATTCAATCGAAGAGTAAATTTACAATGCAGCGTACACCTTTTACCCAGATTTCATTTCTCCCAACTATACACTTGTCAACCTATCTTCGTAACCAATGCATGCATACATACATACATATATATATATATATATATATACATACATATATATATATAGATATATATACATACATATATATATATATATATATAGCAGAAGGCTTTTGACTCCAAACAAGTGAACATGCAGACAACTAAAAAATTAGCTAGAATGTAGAACACTATATGTCATGTCCACAAACCTGTATATTGTCACCACGTGGGTGCTTCCGAGCTCCCTTTTCCGGAACATTGACTATCTACGAAAAAATAGTTTCTGAAATCAATGCGCATTAGAAACAGTACATCCACAATCCACAAGACTCGGCCCAAGAATCTACAACTTCCAGAAAGAACTTCAGACATCAATGCACATTAAAAACAGTAAATCTACAAACAACATGAAGAAAACCATTCACACTGAAGGCCAGCAAATGTTCTTCAGCAAACTTGAGGTCACAGGTCCAGTTGAAGCCCAAAAGATCTCACAAGATGTAAAATTGAATTGCTTAAACGACAAAAATGCTAATTAGTATATGAAATCTTTGAATAAGAAAATCCCAAAAATATAACATGAGTCACTACATGCTGTGGTATGGATCAATGCATCTTACTGTTGGTACTAAGTTTTGTCAAGACTTAAAGGACACTCCTATCTTATAATTTAGTGAAAAATTAAAGAGATGTGACAAGGTTTCCTACAATCTCCAATTTCCCAAGTACCTAACTGTACAGGAACAAATCGTTCGTACTTATGCACAAGGCAAATGGATTAATTAATCCACTATGTAAAATACTACATAGAACAAAGGTGCATGCTGAAGAGCATGCACAAGAGATGGACAATTATCTGACATCAACACGCGATTCAGTCTGGAGTGACAACAATTGTCTACCAGTAATCAATAATTACTTATATGTTGATATGTGAAAACCACGGGCAAATATAATGTGCAGGGCTAAATTTTAGTTACTAATTCACTGTAAAGATAGCCAGCCACAAATTGTTGGGGCCTTATCATGTGAACTTACAGTAGCAATGATGCATCTGATGTACGATTAAACAAGTCTCCTTATCTGATAAAGAAGTACCGTAACTTTGAAATCCCATGTAACGGCCATAATTTTGTTGGTGCATTTAGTAGCAACATGCACCATCATGCATATTGAATATACACCATCATATATACTAGCATAAAGAGATGACCAGAAGTTGGATATTAATATAGTCAAATTTGTTAGTCAATTCAACCTGATGAAATACTGAAAAAGAAAATATTAAAGTGTTCAGAACTTGATGGTCAATTTTGCGAAGTCAAATTAACGACCATATTTGATCATATAAGATATATTACCTTGTGAATTCATTATTTGGGTATGTTGCCAATTCTTTTTTCAGTCACACTCCGTTTACTATTCAATTATCATCTATTTAGATCAGCTAGTCTTTAAAGTGAATACGTCTTTTCGACTTCACCACATGTTTAGAATTCCTATTTGCCTGCAAGTTGTATATTTCCAATATTTTTGACAATTAGTTGTAGATAGACAGGACTCCACCAAATTATATCCTCAACATTAAATATCGTAAATGGTATAGACGCAATCAGCCATGCTCATATTATCATACAACCATGCTCATCAAGCAAGATAAGTGGGACTGGAAAAGTATGTTACCCTCAAATTCTCACGATAGACTTAAAGAGCACGTAAATAGCATAGAGATTGTAAATTATCTTGTAACTGAAGAAAAAGAGCATGCTGCCTAACTTACAGTTCCTTCTAGCATTTTCAACAATGCTTGTTGAACACCTTCACCAGATACATCTCTACTAATGTTCAGGCTCTCAGCCTGCATAGATACCTTGCATAAGATTGCTGATGCAAACAAAACGAACCTGCAATTCAATATATGGTTATTATACCTAACCTTCTTAGTAATCTTGTCAACTTCATCAATATACACTATTCCCTGTTGAGCTGCCAGCACATTGAACTCAGCAACCTACATATTGCCACAAAATAAGCATAAGCACAAAGTATATTTAGGAGGGAAAAATAACAAAAAAGAGATTATCATATTAAAAGCAAAGCATCAGTCTGTGAAGGATGGTTATAAACAATAGAAATAAGGGTGATAAATACAGATCAATGGTGAGGACAAAAGAAATAGAAGGATAGATGTGTAATAATTGCTCATCACAGTCCAAATAGATGAACATAGAATACTTGATTTCATCGTTTTCTAGGATTCATCAAGGATCTAGAGAAAGTAGCAAGAAAGCAAGCCTGTGATTGACGATGGAAATATAGCTCAGTCAATTCTTCAGTT